>JAOEHY010017151.1:2066-19071 GCA_025447955.1 Psilopsiagon aurifrons
TATATCTTGAGCATAACCTAACCCCATACAGTATGGAAAATCCCTTTGGTCAATTGGGGTCAGTGGTCTTGGCTGTGTCTTCTCCCAGCAACTTATGCCCCCATCCTGCTCACTGCTGGGGTGGGGTGAAGGACAGAAAAGGCCTTGGCTCTCTGTAAGCTCAGCTCAGCAGTAACAAAAACATCCCTATGTTATCAACACTGCCTGCAGCACAAATCCAAAACACAGAAAATGAACTCTATCCCAGCCAGAACCAGCACTGGCTTCCTTACAACGATCTGTTGCAGTCAAAAAAGCAAACTGAAGTGGATAAGGATTGTACTTTTGTAACATACTTGTACTCAGCCTTGTGGTAAACTATTAAAAAAACCCAACTACCTAAATCTGGAGAAGCTATTGTGCAGTTAATGTTTTGCATTTAAAATTGTGTGGATTTAAATGCTATATGAAAGGATCAAAAAAAATTTTGTTTTTACTTTTCCTTAGTTTGGGAGAATTCTATGGTCTGTTAATGAGAGAAAGTTGAAAATCTGTACTTTCACCCTGAAACATAACATGATAATGTTTTAGAAGGAAAAAAAAGAGGGATTTTCACATTCATAGAAACAAATAAAATGTAGCAAAGAGCTTTGTGTTTATATTTCCATGTAAGAGCTGTATACACAGGTGAAAAATAATGGAGCAGAGGGCATAGTTAGTGCTTTGTGAATTGGATGTAGAATACATTTAGTGTGTCAGAAACATTTCATTTCACACTGCACTGTGGAAAAGGCTGTGTGAGTTGTGTTTCTCATTTTTGTCTTCCTCTCGACAATGCTCATTCCTATTCCACACTACTTGGTTCATTAATTGACTTCAGTGGAGGAAAACTTTTTCTCAGATACAGGTCTACAGCACATAATTTCTTTAAAGATTAAAAAGTCAAAGTGTAGCTAGTTTACAAGTTGTTCTAGTTCCTAGATGTTTATACTGAGTTTTCATACATCACCCTGCTGTCTGAATGCAAGGAACTTTTGGACTGAAGCTTTCCACTTCACAGAGTGGTTAGCCAGCCATAAAGCTAAGCTATTAAAGCAGAGACCATGACACCCTGTAAGACCAATTCTTACAAACTAGGGAGAGAAAAATCCTGCCTCTTAGCAATTGCAAAGGGGAACAGTTCAGAACTTCCCAGAGGAAGAGGAATATTGGTGTGTGGATAAATACTGTTTACTACCCAGTACATGATAGAAGGTACAATAGCTAGGGCAGGCTGATTGGCAGAAGGGGGTTTGGGGAAGAGTTCTTAGGTAGTCTAGTCTGTGCCAGTCACAATTTCAAGGCAAACCCAGAAGTGTCACAGGGGTTGGTAGAGTCACAATTTATCTTTCTATGTGCGGTGTGTTGACCCTGGCTGGATGCCTGGTGCCCACCAAAGCTGCTCTATCGTTCCTCTCCTCAGCTGGGCAGGGGAGAGAAAATATTTCAAAAGGATTCTGGGTTGAGATAAGGACAGGGAGAGATCACCCACCAGCTACCATTTGTACCAGTAAAACAGACTCCACTTGAGGAAATTATCTCAATTTGTTACCAATAAATCAGAGTAGGACAATGATAAATAAACCCAAATCTTTAAAACCTCTTCTCCCCAACCTTCTCTTCTTACCAGGATCAACTTTACTCCTGGGTTTCTCTATCACTTCCCCCCTTCTCCAGCAATGCAAGGGGATTGGGAAGAGGAGCTGCAGTCAGTTTGTTGCACATCATCGCTGCAGCTCTCTCCTCCTCAGGGGGAGGACTTCTCACACTCTTCCCCTGCTCTGGAATGGGGTCCATCCCACAGGAAAAAGACCTCCACCAACTTCTTCCAAATTAGACCTTCCCATTGGCTGCAGTTCTTCATGAACTGGTCCCTTCCATGGGTGCAATCTATCAGGATCAGAGTGCTCCAGCATGGATCCCTCACAGGGTCAAAAGTCCTGCAGCAAACCTGCTCCATGTGGGCTCCTCTCTCCATAGGGCCTCAAGTCTTGCCACGAGCCTGCTCCAGTGAGGGATTCCTATGGGGTCACAGCTTCCTGTGGGACCCTCCACAGACTGCAGATGGATATCTGCTCCACTATGGACTTCCATGGGCTGCAAAACCTTGGGCCAGTTCTAACCAAATTTGCAAAGAACTGAAAATACTTTTTAGCTGTTATAAGCTTTACTAAAAACAAATGTCTGACAGATGGCAACAGATGGGAGAAACCTCAGGTGAAGGGAAAGCGGTAAGTTTAACCAGTGCACAAAAACGCATGGAGGAGATGGCATGTGATAGCCGTATGGTATGTCAGGTTTCGACACTTACACTGCTCACACAGCATTTTATCTAAAGTACTTGTAATTTAGACCAAAGCAGAAATGTAAGAAATGTAATGGCTGATAATGTAAGAGAGCATAGATTAGGCTCCTTTAGCATGTACACTAAATGAGGCATGTGGGCAGTGAGTTTCCTTTACCTTCAGAAAAATACCGCATCTTTAAAAAGAATTTTCTTGCCTAGAAGACACTAACTGTCCCAGTATGAGTGTGCAGTCACATTACTGCAAGCAACTCTGCTTTTCAGTCTGATTTCTTCTGATAGTAGGTACCAAGTCATCTTTGATAGAGTCTACAAAAGATGTCAAGTAAGAAATACATTCCCCCTACCTGCCTTCCTTGACCACGTGGGTTTTATAAGCTCTCCAAGAAGTTTTCCTTCAGGACGGACAATACCAATTTCAAAAGAAAAAAAAGAAACCCACAACCAAATACCCCTTTCTCTTCTACCTAAAAATACAAAAAAAAAAGCATGCAATCAAGTGCCCTGGGGGACTACATGCAACTAAACAATATTTGTGTTTTGACGCGATTAGGTAGCATATTTCATTGGCTGAAAAATGTTGGGTAAAGCAAATTTTGACATTGCTGAATCTATTATGATGTAGCTAGCAAATCTGTTTTCTTATGGAAATTCTGTAATATCTGTCCATACAGGAATTATCAAAGACAGCTGCCCTTTATTTCCTTATAGGATATGTATCATTCCTTTTAGAGAGACAAAGGGAAAAGTGGCTATTTCTGTAAGAAAAACCTACCCTAGGAAAGATACATATTTCTCTCTATAGTTAGTTGTATTTTTTTTTTTCCTCCCTCCCATCCATTAGATGCTCATGATCTGGGTGTTGTTTACATGGCATCTTGATGTATTCCAATACTCTAAAAAGTGTCAGGATTCCATTTTGAACTACAACACAACGGCAGTTTGATCATTCTTCTCAAATTCCCCCAGGGTTTTTTCCCTTCTTGAGATTATAACCATCAAGAAAATAACCTGTGGAGGAGGGAGGAGTATAGGTTGGTTTGTTTCAGGATTAGAAAAAAATATCTTGGTATCTCTCCCAGCTTGTTCATATCACTGTCTTTATTTATTTCATGTTATACAGAACCAATTTCAGAAATCTGCGCAGAGACATGCCCAGACTCAGAAAGAATTGTCTGTATTTAGTTCAGTTTTGCAACCTGGAGCAGAGCTATTTCATCTTGGCTCTATATTAACCTTTACTTTTCAGAGTCCAGTATTTTAATATATATTGCACATATAATTCACAATATATAATATATAACATATTTACAATATATACACAATATGTCAAGCAATGGGGGAAGAGGGAAATCCAAACCTTGATATATCCGGGAATATTAGATAAGGTACAGAGGCATGATATTTTCCTTGGAATTTAAGAAAAGTCAATACATTGTTGTGTTCTCTTTTCCAGCAATGTTTTTCACAGCAGAGGTTGTTTCTTGCTTACTTCCTTTTCCTCTGTTACTGGACTTAGGTTTTCTCTTTCTACCGGGATAGAGAAATCTGAGCAAGTCTAACACATGTTCCAAAAGGGACAAGCCCATAATATCTGAGGAAAGAAGCATTTTACTGTCTCCAAACCTTGTTTGCAGGAACAGGATGCAGTATTACAAACAACAGCTCCAAACATGAATAACAAACATAGGTTACTGCCTGATAGCACAATATGCATCAATAGATAAATTGTTAGTTTAAGAATTTCCGAAATGAGTGGAATCAGTCCACCTATTAAACTACCATATCCTGTCCTTTATCCAGTGTGTAAGTAGGTTTTTCCATTAAGAACTTAGTGATGTAAAAGAAAATACATTATCCAGGTACCAGTTACTTATTGTTGTATAAAAAATCACAGAATTATCTCAAGTTGGAAGGGACTGACAAAGATTAAAAAGTCCAACTCCCTGCTCCCCAAGGACTACCTAAAACTAAATCATATGACTAAAAGAGTTGTCCAGGCATTCTTTTGAATCTGACAGGCTCGGTGTTGTGATCACTTTACTGGGGAGCCTGTTCCAGTCACCAACCACTCTCTCAGGGAAGAACATTTCCCTAATGTTCAATCTGAACTTCCCCGCTCCATTCCATGTCCTTTGTCCTATCTCCAGTCACCACAGATCAGCACCTCTTCCTCCATTGCCATTGCCATTGCCATTGCCATTGCCATTGCCCCCCCCCCAACAGCTTCCTGTGATGAGGTCACCCTGCAGCCTTCTCTTCAAGCTGAACAAGCCATGGGACCTCAGCTCGGCCCTTATAAAGTCTTATTCTCCAGGCCTTTCACTACCTTGGTCACCCTGCTCTGGACACGCTCTTTGATAGGTTTTACTTTAGTATCATCAGATTAAACAGGAGGGGAGATAAATTTAAGAGAGGCATGGTGCTCCCTTGTTTTGGTGTCACGTGCCTGCTGAGACAACTCTTGCAAAACTAATGAGATTAATTCACAGCAAGGTACAACAGTAGCTTAGTAATTATCTTAAAAAGGCTTGCTACTTCTTTGGTGTGAATTTATAATGAAAGCATTTTGCCAACTCCCAGAGACAGGTAAACAACCTGTTTCCAATCTGATGAGCACTTAGGAGATGGCACCTCCTAGAATAAACAGATGAATAAGTTTTGTTTCCATGTATTAATCAAGCTAATGACAGTCATTTTGCATGCAGGATTTTCACTTCTGACACCATATAGTCTGCTTGGTTCAGTTCTCTTGCCTAAACAGAAAGCAAGTAAGCAATTATCTAGAACAACTGTAATTCTTCAGGTTTTCAGTAGATTACCAACATGATATGGCATATGAACCTTTCCTGGCAAAGGCTCACAAAGCAAGTGAGAAAAGGCTGTGAAGAATATCTATAGGCAGGTTCACTGAACAAACAATCCATTTTGCTTATCTTCTGCTCATTTTGTACCACCCCATCATCCTAATGAACTGCTTCCTGAGAATTCATCTATACTTCACTGTACTTAAGTTTATAAGAGGACTGTGCTGTAACAACTGTGTCTTAAAATAAGATACATGAGCTTGAAAAGGAGTTCAGGTAAGAGAGGAGTCATTATTTTAATTCTTATGTTTGCTGTGTTCATTTTGAAAGTGACTTGCAATAGGACTTTGACTTTTTGAAGTTCACTTGTTATTGACAAGTTATTCATCTAAGAAATGATTAAAAATTATCACAGCTGGGCAGCATCATAGTGAGATTAATATGGGACATTTTTGCATTGTAAAATTCTGCATTTCAGAAATATATTCAGTCTTTTAAGAGTGCACATTGGAACGTGCAAGCTTTCTCCTCATTCCCTATTTCTTGATCTCTGGAAGCTGTGCTAATACTGCAACTGGTGAACATAATTGAACAGTAGGGAAAAAAAAGTCTATTTTGAGACTAGGACACTGGGAAAGGATTCGTTTTATCATTTATCAAAAGATAAAATATTAAGACATGTATTTTGCTGCTTGTACAACAGCGATTTAAAATTAACACACAGCCTTCTATTTGCATAAAATTTAGGGAAAATAGGGAGACATACTTTAAGAAATGCATAATAGTGAATGCTTTTTGTATGCAAATTTACTGCACGGGTCTCTGTTAAAGTGAAGCGTGGCTTTAATCGGTTTCACAGTGGTGGAAATATCATTCAAATTAGGGTTTATACATGGTTCAGTTAGCATTCAAGGAATATCCAGTCGACTCTGCAGACATGTAATGAAAAGAGCCATGACCTCATCCATGCTTTGGGCCTTCTAATGTATTTTAAGGTATTTTAAGATATTTTACACTGAGGTGAAGAGGTAGATTTTAATATCATAAAAGGTACTGACTTTTTCCTGTTGCGAAGCTGGAGAGGAGAGAGACCTTCTTCTGCAGGCAGTTTTTCCCTAGGGCCTGCATTATGGAAAGTGTTAACCTGGTTTCAATTTTGTAACAGAGGAAAAACAACCTATTTGTCTGCTTTGATCATCAGAACACTCAAATACAATAATGTAAAAAGAAAGGTGTATTTTAAAGTTATAATATCTTTACTTAGAGAATATAACCAAATTATCAGCTGAGTTGAACACATACTGTATTAGCATTTCTTTATATTGAGATTTTCACAAATACTTTGCTTTAATAGAAAATGGTTGAACCCCCATGTAAACAGTGCAGTCACAAAACTTTCTCATTTTTTTGTTTCTGCAAATTTATTTTTAATCAGCTCCTGGAGATTTTTTAAATAGTGTGGTTTATATGCTTTACTTCTCATAGGACTGGGAAGGGGAGGGTTATTTTGTTTTCAGTCTGCAAACACATCTGGAATGAGTAATAAATTCCAATCAGTGTCCTTCTAAAAAAATACTAATTTTAGGATTCAGTGATGCTGCCACATAATTTTGAGCCCAAGTTTTTCTGCATTAACCTAATCTTGCAGTATTTGACCTGTGAATAATGCACACAATTTTCTGAATGCTGTTTATTTGATTATATTTTAAATGCCAAAACTCTTCTATTAGCTTATATTGATCACCTCAATGTGCTCACATTTTACTGTCCTAAGGATTCTGTTTTTACTTGCTCCATTACTCTACAGTTGAACACTGCACTGAATAACAGCCTCGTTATCTAAAGTTTACTGCTGGATACAAAATCAGCAATAGCGGGAATACACTTCCAGCTATTCGTTTTGTCCTAGTTAGTAACAAATGCTAAGATAATGTGATGGAATACTACTAGTCAGTTTGCTGTTATATGTACTTTAAAATCAGATTTAATCTTAAAGGTGAGCTTCCTATAGCAGTTAACCTTCCTCAGTTTTAGAACTGAAATGTTACAGAGCAAGTTCAGTTAAAGACCCACTGCAACTGAGTCTATCAACTTTCAAACACTTGAAATAATTTTAAATGTATAAAAGCCGATTTTTTTTTCTATTAAGTGGCTCTGTCATATCTTCCTTTTCTATGAGTTTTTGTGTCCTGCGAGTTAAAAAAGAGGAAAGTGTTACTCTCATGCCATAGTTTATTTCAGATCTGGAGTTTCTCCACACAGATTATCAAGCACCTTGATATTTCCATTGTTGTAGTGCAAGCCAAGTTATAAAAGGGAAAACGAAACACTGATAAACTATTTTGATAAAAAAATTAAAAGAATTCTATCTTCTTTACTTTTCTAAATGTACACCCTACTCTTTAAGGAGAGCATTCATATTTTTCCAGACTCATGTTTATAATAGAAGTCTTCAGTCTTGTGGTTTCTGGTGTTTTTTAGTAGATTTTTTTTCTGCTCATATCAGAGGTTCCTTCAACAGAGCTGGCTGTAAGACTATTTTCGTTTGATAAAACAAGCTAGTTTGAGAAGGTCTTATCCACCCATGGGGATCAATGCAGGCTAACTACTTCTTTCTAGATATTTTTATTAACATTTCATAACCAAGGACATTAAAGTACCTCTAACTTGATCTGCTGACTTGCAACTATGGTCTTCTTTATTCTGGAATTTTTACTTTTTTCTAAAAAAATATTTTTATGGCAAAGTAAATCTCTTCTTTCTGAAAACAGCTGTTTAAACTAGTGATCCTGTGCACTTTATTTTGCTTTACTTTGGTTAAATGTTAGAAGTTTCTTTTGGAAATGAATACACACATCTAAGCAGTATTTTTCACCGTTATTGATGTTAACTTTCTTCAGACTTGAATATTTATAGCCACTCTCTCATGTTCCTTTTTTCCCTATTTTTATTTTTATAATGCTTTTTTCTCTTTGCCAAATAAGAAAAATAAACAGGAAACAGAACCTCTCTGTTCTGCTGCTCATATGCTGAACACACATATGCATTATGATTGAGGCATAAAATCCAGCTGGTGTTGATTTCAATAAGGAGACATAAATCAATCATCTTTCCTTTTTAATAAAATTGCAAAAGAACACTCCCAATTGTGTTGACACTGAAGATGTCTCCAAAACAATTAAAATGTAATAAGATGGCAAAAATAGCTGTGCCTGTATGATGCATTTTTAAAATGCATAAACTTTTAACAATTAAATGTTCTTTGGCATTGTGTAGCATAGCAAAATTCACAATGATGACATAGATGTGGCGATAAGTTGGGCACACTGATAAGTTCTCATATAAAAGTACTTAGAAGATTTAACTTCACATACACTACTATAACATTTTCTTGTGAAAACCATACTAACCTATAATGTTTCTTCCCTCTTGCTGTCCTTTATTGTTTTCTAAGGTCACAATTTTGAAAACTCAGACTAGATAAAGTGTCGAAACAAGTGTGGAACAAACTTGAAATAGCAGGGTACATGTGAAGTGATCTTTTGTGTCTTTTCAGTACCTGATTCCAAAACCTAGCTTATAATAATAAAATATGTTTGGGCACAGTGTAAAAAGCAAGATAAGTACAAGAAAAACTATCCAGGTAGGTTAATGTTCTCATATCATCTAATTTTTGTTTTATTTATTTATTTTTTAGTGAGATGAATTGATGATGGTCAGGGAGGGAAACATCAATTTATTTTGCTACTGAAGTTGAGATCTTTCCTCTATTAAGCTCTGACAGTAAACAGTCCATGCATAAACTGCAATTAAAGTATGTTCCACAGCTTGTAAATAGCTGATTTTGTTGCCTCCTCCCTTCTTTGGGTCACATGTTACCCCAGTTGTCATTATTTCCTCTTCATTTTCCCAAGTTTCTTTTTTGAGAGTTCTCTCTATTTTCTGTTTTTTTTTTAAGATACATACTTTCATAAGTTTTATAGACATACTTTCATAAGAATTCGTTTCTCTCTACCCTAATCCTGTAGATACATGGAGTTTCTAGACTAAATTTATTGTTGGCTGCATTGTTTTAGTCATTTGCATTTATTTTTATCCTCATCAGCTGTGAATAAAGGCAAGAGGTTTCCTTTATCCTATTTCAGACAAAAAGAGAGAAACTAAATACAGCAAGAAGTGACTGAAAGAAAAGGATGTTGACTTACTTTCTGCTAGTATTTCATGAAGAGCAAGGATTTTTATTTTTTGTTACTTTTTGCTTACTGGCTCCCCAGATCTTGACGTATTTTGCAGAGTTTTGTTCTTTGGGGTTTTAAAACTCAAAGTACTTAATTTTCACATACCTACATGAGTTAATTCTTGAGTCAATCTGATTAGTTAACTCTTGCTGTTTTCCGACAGAACTGTAACATTATGTACCTAAAACGCTTGCAATTCTTCCCTTGTTGTGCATTTTATCTGAGAAAGGAGTTAAAGACTGAAGTCCCAAACTTTTCTTTGGAAATGTTTCTCTTTGGAGATGTTGAATAGTTCTTTTGAAGTAACAGTATTTGCTTGCTGTATTTTTTTATAATTTTATAAAGAATGTTAAGATTTGCTTTAAAAATAAAATTTTTATGTTATGAGTTCTCTAAAATAAACATAACTAAGTCGGGGTGTACACTTAGAAGCAGTAATTCTAAGGAGACAGGAACTAAATAAATCCTCCGAAATGTCATGTTAATTATTAGATTTTTTTTTTTCCTGAAAAGAGCAAAGGCAGAAGTTATTAAAGAGAGCTCTTCATACTTTAATTTATAGTTCTAAATCTAACAAGTCCCACTCATTTGAATACAACAACTTACGTCATTGACATTGAAGCTAACACTAATAAAATCCTTAATTTGCATTTCATGTAGATAAACCAATCCTGCATTCCTTAGGCATATGTTGACCAAAGGGTGGTATTAGTTAGACCAAGTACAATGCCAAAACTGCAGTAATTTTCTTTTAGTGAAAGACACAAATAAATATCCCACTGTACAGTGTGATTTCACCCTATGATTTCTGTTAACCTACAGCTAATACAAGCAGCCTCCTGCTCCCTTGGTCTGTTTCTTGCCTCTACTTTCATCTTTGCTAGTTGCAGTATGCTGTCTTTAGTTTTCCTAATCAGTCATTTTTAAGACCCTGCTCTCAAATAGATAAGTGATAAACTAAACTCTATGTTTTTAGATTTCTCTCTTCGACACAGGAAATCTGCCCATAAAATCACAGAGGCTACACAAACAGCTCAGCATAGTAAAAGGTGAGGGAGCAAGTGTTCAAGGGTGAAGAAGGGCAGTAATCCTTTAAAATGTTTTTGCAGTCAGAAATTATATTTTCTTTGACCCTTTGTGCAAAACTTAATTTACAGCCAAGCAGCCTTTTCCAGGAGAGTTTTATTTCAGTTTGCTTCCTTTCAGTCCTCACGCTAATACAAGAAAAATATATCCATGTGGTATCCATTTCAGCATTATTTACTATAGCTAATCCCAAGTGTACAATACTTCCCGCTAATGAGCAATATAGATTAAAGGCAGATGTTTGCTGTGACCATGAAGGTGGCATTCATCTCATGGCAACATGTTCAATTTGTGTTGTATGTTTACTTCTTGGTATGTTGCTTGTTGAGTAGTTGTAGTTCTCTTTTGCTGTAGTTTAAATAAAAAGAGGTCTTTATCTTGTGCCCTTCAGACACAAGACACAGAAAATGGGAACTGGTAGCGTTCATTAGTATTTAATGCCTGAGCAGACAAGAAGAAGAGGTCTGATTTTCCAGAAGCTACTTGAGGCTGTGGCCTGAGTTCAGCTGTAGCAGTCATTTTTCTCCTTCTTATTAGCTGGTGCAGTGCTGTGTTTTCAACTTTAGGCTGAGAATAATGCTGGTAACACTGATGTTTTTAGTTGCTGCTAAAGTAATGTTTACTCCAATCAAGGACTTTTCAGTCTCATGCCCTGTCAGTGAGCAAAGGCATGGGAAGCAGGGAGGAAGCAGAGACAGGACACTTGACCCAAAGAAGCCAAAGGGGTATTCCGTACCACAGCATGTCATGCCTGGCGTAGAAACTGGGGCGAGTTACCCTGAAGGCCCAGATTGCTGCTGGGGTCTGGCTGGGTATTGGTCTGTGGGTGGTGTTCTCCCGCCTTGCTATTTCCCTTATCATTACTATTATTGGTGGTAGCAGTAGTGGTTTTTGTGTTACACCTTAGTTACTGAACTGTTCTTATCTCAGCCCTGGGGGATTTACATTCTTTTGATTCTCCTCCTGGAGCTGGGGGAGGAATAAGGGAGGAGTGAACAAGTGGCTGTATGGTTCTGAGTTACTGGCTGGGCTTAAACCACAGAAGGCTGCAGGACAACAGGAATTTGATTTTGGACAAACCCATGATACTTGTAACACCGGGGAAGTGAGCGGACAAGCTGAACTTCAGAACCAGTTGAGGTCTTCCACTGCAACACTTTCACAGCAGAAGTTCCAGCCCATCTCTTTACTGTTTTAACTCAAGCATGATGTTGAGCATGTCTTAGTCCTCTATAGGAAATAAAAAGTGGATATATACATCACTACTTGAAATAAACAGCTACTGAGTGACAGTTATCTTTTTGTTTCTACTGCTACTTATCATCTGCCCATGCATGAGATGGTTTGGTGCCACGATCTTCACCCAGAAAGTAGCTCTATGCAATGCTGGACACTCAGAAGTTGAATAGTGTTGTGTTGTACAGGAATAAGATGTATTGGAGGATGGACCCCCCAAACAAACAAGATATTAGAAAGGACTAATAAAAGAAAGGTTGTTATTTAATGGCATCTAATAGAATAATAGGGAGTAAAATAAATAAGAATAAACCAATTTATGATAATTTTAAAAATTTCCACTTATTAGGAAGTGGAAAGACTGAGTACTTTATTCCCAGTTTTGTAATTGAAACTGTCTTTTGTTAGAACAAGCATGACGTTTTCTTCATAGACATGGATAGGATGAGCTACCCAGAGGTAGGTATCTGAATACCAGAAATTCTCTCCACCCACATGTGGGAGTACGAAAGTGTGTGTTTGTTACTCAGCAGTATGGATTGACTTTTGAGCTGATATCAGGAAACATTAGCATGCAGAAATAGATTTACTTGCTGTGTTTTGCCCAGCAATGTGTTGCATCAGTGTAATTCTGTGAACTGTTTGCTCTTTATTCAAGAGATAATCACCCATGACTTTTTTGAGCAATATAATAATATCAACCATCACAAATTAGAGCAGTTATTACTTTCAAATGGATGCTTAGGCTCTGCTTTTGAGATGTGCTGAATGTTAAATAGTCACTAAGGGGATGTAGCAGTTCTTGATACGAGTTCAGGTGCATCTTGAATGAGTTTTTATTACAGTATTAAAATGCTGCTGCATCAATAGCAATTTTTGAACTTTCAGGTAAAGTACTGCACTCCATGTAATTACAGATAAACTTCAAATGCACTCTCTATGGCGTTTCTTTTGAAAACTCAGCTGTGCTTTTTGCCTGACCAGTTTCAGGTTACTTATAAGCAATAGCTATTTCAGACATAGTGTCACATATGGTCTAAATTCTGGGAAATGTTTACTCTTTTAACTTACCATTCTTTGTTTTCATGAAAAGCATCAGAAGATCATTGTCATAAGAAGAACACTTAACAGCAATGCTAACTGCATCTGGTAAGGGGAAGACAGTTTTTAACCTCATTCTGTAGCAGATGGACAGCACTGACCAAGGGATTGCCTTGTCCACAGCTAACGACAGATCTATGGGACTGCTGACAGAATGAGCATCAAAGACCACAGTTTAGTTTTGTAAGAGTTACAACTCCAAGTCAGCAACTCCTGGAGCGAGTTCAGCACAGTATCAGTTGTAGGTAGAATTTTAGACATGTTTTAGTGTCCTCCAGATTGTACAAGTTCCTTGCACCTGTTATTTTATTTTATGTGGTGCACAACTACCTTTTAGACAAGAGTTGAATTTTAGCTGCAACATCAAAGTCCATTTATAAGCTGTCCACAAGCTGAGCTGTTTTTTATCCTAAAGCATAAAAAAGGATTGCTATGAAAGGGCAAACCCAGTAATAATGACGTAGGGAAAAAAGTCTTGAGTTTGAAATGTTTGGCAGAGAATAAGAGAAAAGTCTCACGGTCTGGTAGCTATGGAAATGTGTGAACTTATATCTGGTGACAGCACTTAAGACTTATGAGTGTGTTCATAAATCACATGTATCAATTGTCAGCTAAGGAATAATGTAATTTATTTCTCACTCCTGTAATTCAAGAAGAGCAGCTAAGAAGCTTAGAGGAAAACATTAAGTTAATTCAAAGATCTGAACAAGTCTGCTCAAAGTCTCTATTTGCAGATGCTAAACCAGGGGCTCATTTTCAATTAAAAGGTGGAGCTCTGTTCTCCTTACTTGGAGATACCTGTTTATGCCCGCTCTGAAGAACTCTGTACCTGACTGGCAATCATCAGTCCCAAAATCCAAAGTGATGCCTATTTTTACTCCTGTTTTACCTGAAAAGATAAATTAATTGTCTGGAATTTACTGAGGATTCTTAGTCGCAGATGTAACAGCCACTGGAGATTGATGGCTCTTTCTACTTTCCAGACATGTATATCCCAGGACAGAGGGTATATATAAAAATATTTACAGCGTTGAACTTCTGTAAAAACGACATTTTTTCCTACGAAAAAAGAGTAAGCAAGAAATGTATCATGACTTTACTAGTTTTAATGTCCCATGATAGAGACAAGTGGTTTTAAAAATGATGGTGCAATTGATTACAAGAGAGTTCATTTCCACACAACATAAATAATGTAGATAATTAACTGCACTACAGAACTTCCACTACAGTGTAGTTGTAACTGGATGTCTATCTCCTCTCCTACGTATCACAAATGGCTTTTTTTCTAACATGGCTTTTTTAATTTTTCAGTATTAGGTTCTTTTTTTCAGCATTAACCCTGTGCTATATCCCATAAACTTCCTCTAGCCTTCTACCATTGTTACCAAATATATTCTCTTTTGGAACTTTTCAGTTTTACATTATATGTGGAAAATAATCCAAGGGGGTTTAAGGTGCATATTAAATGCATGCATCATTTAGATTGTCTTAGACATATAAATCACAGTCTTGGTAAGATGTATCTAACGTGAGGAAGTAAACCTTATCCTTTAACTGCACATGCATTTACATCCAATCTTGCAGAAAGTATAACGAAGTATTATATACGGTAAAGAAGCAAAGGAAAACAGAGGAAAATCTGGGTTACAACATATGCATATAAAATATTGATTTGGGCTTGATTAAGGGCCTCAAATAATTCTTAGCTTTTGTGAGACCTTGTTGAGGCTATTTTACTAAATAACTTTGAAGATTTTAGTTTCCAATTTACCTGTTTATGTCAAGGGATGAGAGATTCTTCCAGAGCTCAGTCTCCTTCCTAACATTTCATGTAAGAGAAACCCTAAAAGCAAAGACTTAAGACAATTTTTTTTTTCTATTTAGAGGCTTTATTCTTGTATGAATAATTTACTAATATATTACAATACTACTCTCTGAAATCTCCAGGAAAAATACTTGCGATTTCAATAAGAACAGACTTGAAATACTACTTTGGATTAGGCACCCTCAGGTATATTTTTGTTGCATTGTTTTCAAATGCTAGACAGTTTTAAAAACTGATGTCCATATATATAGTGCAGATGATAAGAGTAATGATTTCTTTCATTCTTTCTGTCTTAAGCTAACAGTGTGGTTAAGTTTTAGGCTGTCTTACTGTTTTAGGCTTTTGTAATGGAGTAAGCAACTTAGATTCACAAATAGACGTTATGGCCACACTTTAAAGGATAATTGGCTCAGAACAAAAAAAACCAACCAACAATACTGAGCATTTTGTGTACTTGTTCTCTGCAAAGAACACTACATATTAGCCTTTTGGTTTTAATAAAAGTTCTCAATTGCTTCTTCCATTGCTCAAAACTTCAGAATGAAATGACCAAAGTCTGTTTCCTTCTGGTTTTGTAGATGTGAGATCTACAAAAGCAGTAAACTACAGTAGCTTACTAGTAGTAAGCTACTACAAAAAGCAAGTCTGTGACAGTTCTGCAATAAAAAACTGCTTTTCTATATGGAAATATTTTGCAATGATGTATACAGCACTTTTAATGTTACATACTTTCACAAAAAGCTTCAGGGATACAGAAATTGACCCCCTTTGGGATGAAAATTCTATGAGGTATGGCATAGAAGGCCATCCTGTTAAGGTATGTGGCTAGTTACACCAACTCATGCTCAGGTTTACAAAGATCAACACTAAATCAGTCACTTCTACCACCACCCACACTTCAGCACTGTTGACGCTCTCCTCATCTCTGACACAGAAACTGATGGCACTGCTAATGATGTTCTTCCCTTCACTGAAATACAGAGCTTTACATCCTTCTAAGATCACCAAGAACAACGCGGGGATGTGATTTTTGTTTAACAATGTGTTAAAGTAAGGAAAGTTTTGAATGGGGGCACACATTATACCACCGTATCAATATTAAAAGGCCTAGAAGTTAAAAATGACACCAGGAGTAAAAGCTTCCCTGCAGTGTTTCTCCACCAGAAAGACTGAATAGGGCTTGCTTTTGTTTCTTATTTAACAGCCTCACAGAATAATGCTAAGTAGCTTTTGGTCTACCTTAGAGGCCAGACAGTGCTCAGTAGGGAGGTGAAGCTCCTCAGGTTTTGTAATTGGTGCAATCCTTTAATCTTTGTTGCTTCTAGTAACTGTTTTCTGGTAAATCAGACCAAGTGATTAATATTTATTCTTTGATCTTGGCATAGGTCCAGATCTAAATGAATACTGATTTCATTGCTTTTGCTCATTTTCTGTTATCTCCACTCAGTCACCACCCTCTGTTTACATGACTATCATTTACAGGCTCATAAGAACAATAAACCAAAACCATTCATGTAAGAAGCCAGTCTGCCAGCATGTGTTTATGAATGTGACTTTGCTCCCTCTTGAGCATACTCTTTAATTTCTTGTCTGCCTAGCTCCTTGTTCAACTCTGTAACAATCAAGAATGACAGCCCAAGTAATGACCCAACTTTGTCCACTTTAAGTTTTGGGGGACCTTGACTACTGAGGAAGTCCCTGTTTTCTTCTTTTTGTTCCTAGCCTTTTGCTCCTGGATCACACCAGTTAACAATTAAGATGAACAGGTGCTAACGCTGTTCATGTATTTTTCTCTAATTTTCCTCTCAAATAATGTTCTCATTGCATCCCTAGGTTGCCACTGTTGAAGGAAAAAAATGACAGCAGAAGAAAGAAATCACATCATCTTCTATTCCCTTCGAATAATACACATCAACTTTAAGTTGAAAACAGGTTTGCAGTACATTCTTTTTATTTAAGCACTGCAACACAGATTATGTCAAAAATATCTCGGAAGAAATAGGAAGCTTCCTATATACTGTGTATTTTTTTTAAAATGTATTATAAAATGTCTCACTTTTTAAAGAGAAAAATTTGCATGCAGAAGGGATTTTGGAAGAATGTGCTTTCCTGAATAATGTATTCTCTACTTATATTTTTATTGCATTTAAAATAGCATAAGATGATTTTGGACAAAATCTAACCTGATGTCCTGAGTTCAGCAGTAGCAGTCATTTTTTCTCCTTCTTAGTAGCTGGTGCAGCTGTGGTTTTCACTTTCGGTCTGGGAACAGCACTGATAACACCGATGTTGTTAGTTACTGCTGAAATGTGTGGTCTGACCAAGGACTTTCTGAGTCTCATGCTCTGCCAGGGAGGAGGGGAAGCTGGGAGGAAGCAGAGACAGGACA
>JAOEHY010017152.1:0-13432 GCA_025447955.1 Psilopsiagon aurifrons
CCTTGGGTGGCATGGTTTAGTGTGAGGTGTCCCTGCCCGTGGCAGGGGGGTTGGAAGTAGATGATCTTAAGGTCCTTTCCAGCCCTAACTGTTCTATGATTCTATGATTCTATCTGCAGTAAAGCAAGATTATTCCACTCATTCTTGAAAGTTTTAGCCACATGTCGAAATCTTTTTCAAAGAGTTCAGTTCATTAGATCAAAGGCTTTCTCTAAAAAAAAAAACCCGACCAACCAACAAAACCAAAACAAGCCGTCTCTTGGTTCCTTTGAACAGAAAGGGTTTAATCTTCTAAGTTGTACTTTATTTGGGACAAATGTAGTAGATCAGGTCAGAGAGAACTTGACCACATTAATTCTTGATATAAACAAGATAATATGCAGGAAACATTTAACAATGGACAAAAGATGCTTTAATTTCAGGCTAGAAAAAAGCACAAAGTTTTGTATAAATTTCAGGTATGTTATTTTGACTTATCGGCAAAAAAACTAAACCAAACCAACAAACAAACAAAACCCAACAAGAAAAAATAAGGTAAGGCAGGTAAGCCAGTAAATAGAAGCTTATGGAGGATTAGCTTAGCCTTGGATAAGACGCTCCACAGAATCATAGAAGAACAGAAGTTGGAAAGGACCCTGCAGCTCTTCTTTTACAAAGCCCACTCAGAGCAGGATCACCCAGCTCAGACAGCACAGGATTTTGCTTCACCGATTTCTGAGCATCTCCAGCAATGGCAGATTTCTCAGCCTCTCCAGATATAAAATAAACTAATTTTAGTAAAGCTAAGCCCTTCCAGTAGATTTGTTACACTCCACTGCCATACCTCAGATTCTGTCCTCCACCTTTATTCCGTATTTTTCTTCCCCAGCTGAGGAAAATACTGCAAAAAGGACTACTGAATTTTATTGTACTAAACTGTCACATCTTGCTCTCTGATTTACCATTTCCTTGACATTCTGATCAATAATCTGTCAATGCAAAACAAGACACAGCTCTTTAATGTTCTGTGTGCAAAGAAATAATATGAGGTGTTACTGAATTTCTT
This sequence comes from Psilopsiagon aurifrons, assembly GCA_025447955.1. NCBI lineage: Eukaryota > Metazoa > Chordata > Aves > Psittaciformes > Psittacidae > Psilopsiagon > Psilopsiagon aurifrons. Next base: position 1,046 of record JAOEHY010017152.1, read on the forward strand.
GAAGGCCAAGCAGTGGGACATGAAGGAAGCAGTCCATGATCGTGGGGAGCCTCGGTTAGATCAAATGGGACAGACAAAGCAGAGATACCGTGCATTTGTAAATGAAGCAAGAAAACAAGGTGGAGAAAAATGTTCTTGTCATCTAAAGGCTTTTACAGGTACTAAAAAGGCTTTTCACTCTCACAATTCATGATGCAGTGAAAAAGGATGCAAGTCTGGACATACCACTGTAAGAACTAAGCTTTGATTCTTTCTTGTTTCTTACCTGAGTTATCCATTCCCAAAAACCTGGGACACAGGCGAAACTGACTGCCTATTGTCTACAGCTTGTACAAGATAGAAATATCTGACAATTCAAGGAAATATGTAAAAGGGGAAGGCTGTTATGATCTGTAGTCCAAACATCATCTTGGGTTTCTTTGCTGCTAGGATGATCAGGCAGAAATCACAGGCAGAAAATATGCTTTTTCCCATTTGTTGTCTTTGCTGGTAGAACAAAATGGAATTTGTATCTCTGATGCTTCCAGTTGCATTCCTATTAGAGCATCCAGTTTCTCTGTGAAGACTACTTTGTCACTCCTGATAGAATCGACTGAGGCTGCTGATTTTCAGAGAGAGAGCACTACAGCCTTTTACATGTACACCTTTTAAACTATCCCTGTAAATCAGAATTTTGGGTTTCATCTTTAGAGTTGGATTCTTAGCTACTTATGTGTCAACAGTGAAATAAACCATGTGTGTGCAGCTCCAACAACCTGATGTCCCATTCCTTTGCAGTTACACACATATTGCAATACATTCTTGCCAAGGTCAGTGAGTCCTTGGGAAAGCAGCCAGTGAAAGGGGCCTTAGGAGAGGGAGAGACTTTTCCAACTCCTGCTAGAGAATGAAAATGTAGCAGTAGAGCTCCTCTGTTACATCTTCACCACCATCATTTACAGCACAGCTAACAATGAAAAGCCTTGTTACACTTTTTAAATACTTTTAAAATAAGTTGTGGGGTTTCTCTTATTTTCTTAATAAGCAGAAAAATTACACTGTATCATTTTCCACTCCTACACAAAGTTCTGGATGAGCTTTTTCTATTTCCATAGAAGATATAGGGCTTTATGCATGATAAGTCTGTTTTGCTCTGATTTTATTTAGATAAGATACTGTTTTCCATTAGAAATTTTAAGGAAAGAAAAATACACAGTCTTCAAGTAGAATTATGCTAAAAACTTGTTATGCTAATTGATTTCAATAGTCTGAATGTTTAAATATGTAATGGTTAAATGAACCTTAGCATTGGCAAGTGGGAGAAGATCGGTTTTGGAAAGGGGCTAGGGAAATTAATTAGGCCCAAACACAAATCTGGGTTTTTTTTTGTCATCGCTCTTACTTGTTTTCCATTTCTAATAGTGTAGGACGTGTTTCTTCACACAGTGCTTTTTTCTTCAGCTTTATACCAGTGTTCTGCTCCTTTGACTACTGGCAAAGCTGCTAAATCAAAACCTGTGAATAAACTTCATATCACAAGGTACATACCTATTTTAATTACTTTCCACATGCTGAGAATATCTGCGGGGTGATTAATATAATTTGCTTTCATATAAATTCAAATTAATGAGAAATAATATTTTTCACAGGCTTATTACCCGAAGAGTATAAGTACTCACTAATAAAAAGAAAAAGCTTTCACTTCAGAGTGAGATTTCTAAACTGAGTTAAAAACTATACTAGATACATATACACACAGATATTTTTCTTATGCAGAACAAGTTTGGAAATTGACTTCTCTCACAGTTTTCTTGATTATTAAGGTGGCTTTAGTTTTTAAATGCTAGTAGCTTATACCCAGTTCTGTGGATCTACAAATTTAACAGTGAAGATTCAGATTCTCCATGTTTGCTGTCTGAGCAAGGACTTCTCAATTTCTATTCTTCTTTACCACTTTTTCAGTACTTTTTAGCTAGAGGGAAGGCCTGCTTTACTGGAACATTCATATTTACTTCACTTTTATGCTGTACAATATTAATAGTACCCAGGAAACAATAATACATGCAAAATATGACTGCAGAGACAGAAACTGGAAAGGCAATATAAGTAGCCATAATTAAGGTGTGATAAGTAATAAGAGCAAAACATTTCAAATAGGGCACATGAATCTCATTTTAGAACAGCTGTCTTTTCTCTAGTGGGAGTCTAGGCAACCAGAGTAGGATTCATTCAAAGGTTACTAACACCTAAATTCAGGTGGTTAAGGTGTTGTACTCTGCAGAGACAAAGGCATTATTCCAGAGGCTGAAGAATAATTCAGCTGTCCAGTCACTGGATACAGTATCATACTGAGAAGCAATGGTCATATTTGCCAGCCCTGTATAGTTGGCTTAGATCAAGAGCATTTCAAATGGCAGTAGTAAAAATGCTCTTAGGAAACTGAATCCTCTGCTACCCAAATGCCACTGCCCCACAATGATCTAATTATATGAACTAAGGAGAGAGTAGCAAAATTGAATGCTTCAGTGATTTTCACACCCTCTTTACAGTGAGAAGTGAGTATGCTGGACCATTCTGAGGGGATCTTTAAGAATATGGAAAAGGACTGTAGCCACTTCTGTAAGACACCATAGCTAAGAAATCTGGCTTTCCAAGCAGGATCTTCAGCAGAGTTTCAGACTGACTGATTGGATATACTTGAGATCCACAAGAAGGAAGTCCATCTTGACAGGAGATGGCATGAAGATGGCATGTGCCATGCTGCTCCATGCTAAAAGGCCATCTGCCTCACTCTCCTTGCCTAGTTCCTCCATGTGAGGTAACAAAGCAGGAGGTATCGGTTCCTAAAGAAAAGTTGACTAGCAAGTGACACCATTGCTATTAGTTTTTATTATATGGGGGTAAAAAAAAAAAAAAAAAAAAAATCCCTAAGTAAAAAAAAGAAAAAAATTCTGTGGGTTTATTAGGAAAGTACTGGTATGGGTAAAACATGCATTATTTAACAAGCAAAGCAAATGCTAACAAATTAGTTCTAAATATGTACTGCAGAACTGAAGTTTAAAAAAAAAAAAAACACCCCAAACCCTAACTGCACTGTTGCCAACAGAAAATATAACTCTCCCAACTAAGAAATTTGCAAATATTAACAGTAGGATGTGTTCATTTTCAGTTTCTGTTAAATAGACTGGATTAAGAGCCTCAAGCTCTAAAGTTGCTCAGGCGTTATCATTTCTATGTCTTTTTAGTTGAATTCACTATTTCATATGGATCAAAACTAATCCTTTCCTTTTTGCAAAGGTTTGCAGAAGCATGCCTTATAATTCAGTAAATGTGACTAGTGAAGTATATATTTAGAAGAAGGCTTTCTTTCTTCCTGTGTGCACTTACTATCGTCTACCTTGAGCATTAACCAAATGAATTTGCTCCATGGGTGTCTTTGGCTCTGCCAACCATCATTATAGACCAGTGAGAAAATTAACTCCCTTAATGAAGTTTTCCACCAATTTGCTTATCTTCCACTTCCACTGTCTGTCACACTAATCTTCATTATACTGAGGCAGTGAAGATATTCGCACCTGATTTGACTGACTTCCTACTGCATCTGCTGGACACTATTTACTGCAGTCTCTTAATCTCCAGTGAGACAGTTTAAGTGTTGACTCACATTTAAAAACTCCCTTAAAGTGGCTGATTTTCTTAAAACAGCTAATTTAGTGCTTAAATGTGTTCATGTTCTTAATCTATTAATTTGACTAGATAGTCCTTCTGAATGGACTCTTTGTAGACTTCTGATTGTATGTCTGGCCAAATAAAATGCTTGCAATCACTAAGCAGGAGAAACTTCACTTTCAAAGATATCATCTTTTGTGATCAGCTTTCTTGCCCATTACATCCAAACTACATCTTTGTTCAAAAGGGGATCCTATGTGCACAATTCATACGAATGGAGTCACTTAAATGGGTTAACGTTGACCCAATATAAAGATCTGCTGTCAATCAAGAAATGGGAATTAATTTTCAAGAAGGCAATGCCCCATTTTTCTTTCTTTTTCCTAAAATCTGACAAGACATTATACAAAAAAACTAAGGCTCTAACTTTTCAATTATTTTTTTAATTACAGTTCCAAGTCATATTAATTTTCCCCTCTAAGACTTCAGAATGAGTGTCAAAGAAATCTCTACACTTGATTCAAAGGTAGGTTATGCTCCAAATTTTATAAAGTAATAAATACTGTAAGTGAAATTTTGTCTCCATTGAAGTAAATTGCAAAACTCCATTTGACTTCAAAAAGTTAAGAAATCTAAACTATATTATCTTCTAATATTTTCTTAAAAATCTATATTCTCTTACCACTCGCTTGGAATTTTTCTACTTATATGTTAACCTATAAATTTCTATATGTATACAGGGAGCAAGAGGGAAGCAGAAACATGTATGCGAATGCACAGTGCCTAAGATAAAGAATTTTTTTTTAATAAACAACTTCTGAGATAAAGGTGGTGTTGAGGAAACTTGGCAGTGTCACTGCAAGGCTACACTACAGTATCTTTGACAGATCATGGCAATCATGGGAAGCTCCTGATGTCTGGTAAAATGTTTTACCATCTTGACAGACGGTAAAAAAAACATAAGGCAAACCTTCAGGAAGAGAAAGAAGATCTGTGGAACTCCAAACCAGTCATTTGCACATCAGCTCCTGGGAAGATTATGGAGCAAATTCTGCTGGATTCTTTATCTGGGGTATATGATGGACTGGAGGTGACTGGGAACAATTAGCACAGATTTACAAAGGACAAACTCTGCTTGGGCAACTTGATAGCTTTCTATAATGAGACAACCAGCTATGCAGCTGATGGGAATGCAGTGAACGTCATTTACCCTGTCTCTACTATAGTTTCTATGATGGTCTCTCATAGTATCCTTTAAGCAAAGTAGTGGTATGGTTTCAATAAGTGTGGGTGGAAAATAAGCTGGATTAGTATACTTGAGGGATGCAATCAATGGTATGAAGTCCAGCTGGTAGTGGCACTCCTTAGGGGTTACTACTATGGAAGATACCTTTATTAAGGACCTGAATAAACAGACAGAATGCACCACAAGGAAGCCTGTGGAAAACAGCCAAATCTGAATGTTTGAGGGCAGGGCTGCTGTTCAGGAGGATATCAAGAGACTGAAGAAATGGGCTGACTGAAATCTCACAATGTTCAGTAAGGACAAATGCAAAGTCCTGCACCTGGGATGGAATAACATCAGGCAACAAAACTATTTGAGATTAGTTGTGCAGAAAAGTTGAGCAATGAAGGTCAAGTGCATTGCTGGAGGGAGGTAAGCAGATAAAGGGAAGTGATTCCTCTGCATTTATCACTTGAAACTGCATCCCAAATATTCTGTACAGTTTCAGGATACCTAAGGTTTTTTACTGTCAAGGTAGTCAAATGCTGGCACAGGTTGCCCAGAGAGGCTGAGGATTCTTCATCCTTGGAGACACTCAAACCTTACAAGCAGCTTTAATAGAATAATAGACTCAAGAAGTCAATTTGGTTTCTTAGAAAATCTACTTCCAGAGTGTCAATAGAGCACTTCATAAAGCATACCTTCATGGGCTTTGAAACCGAGTTAATAAGAATCCCTTTGAAGTAAAAAAGACTGGTTTAGGCTGACAAAATATCAATAGCAAGCAGGACTATTTTCTATGTGGTGACAAGTCACAGAACAAACACAATAATGGGAAATTCGACGCTAGAAGAATATTAGTTTCCACACTCTTCTTCCTGTCTAGGAAGTCAACAACAGCTTTACCTGAAAAACAGACATTCTACCCCATGCATTAATTCAGCGTGGACTGTGCAATAAAACAACAAGCAAAATAAAGCAAAGGCACTTTTATCTGAGCTTGGGGTCTTTTGGCTAATTTGAATCTGTAGAATACACTTGTTATCCTTGAATACTCATCAAAACCCAAAGATTGACTAAGACCTCTCTGACCTTCTCCCTTTCAAGTTGAATACTTTCAATTAAAAATGAAATAACCAAAAAAATCCTCCCAAAATCCTCTAAATAATCTGAAATGATGATTTCCTATAAAAATGACCAATTGCAGGAACTTTTGAGTAGATGGTATTTCCTTTAACTAACATTTGTTCCTTTACAGAAGTTTTTTTCCACAATAGCTTTATTGAAGATGATAAACTTATTTGTGATATAGATAGAATACAGACTAAAAGTTGTGGTACATATCTAGTAGGAACAGTAAGACCAACAAACTAGTTTAATTTCTTTGTGAGGGCATTTGTCTTCAGTTGTTATTTTACTTATACTATTATGATTTTGAATGTACTAAATTCTGAATGTTCAACTCTGTAAGAATGATTCCTCTTACTTCTGTATTGAGATTGGCCATTACATCATAATTAATGTCAAATTACCATTCTAGTTTCTGAAGTTCCTGCAAAAACAACATGCTCCACTGTGCCTCATAAAAATCATGCATCCATAAAAATAAGGAAACTTGTTGATATATTTTATTATATACTATATAGGTTCTGTTTTTTCCATGTTGTATTGTTTAAATGTTAGAGTAGGTCTTCTGTGTTGGAAAATTTGCTGATTTTACAGTAGGCTGAATGTGGTATATTATAGAGGAAAGATACTAATCCTCTTTTTATGCAACATTTACACTTATTCCTACATACAGGTGATTCATTTGGAATACATTGACTGAGTCTATCACTGATTACTTCGCATGGGAAAAAAAAAAAAAAAAAATACAATCCAGACCAAGGAGCTCACTATCTACAGAGACACTGAATATAAAATATTTTAATGTAATAGATCATACCATTAATTTAGGTTACAAAAATCTTGCAGCAGCCATATCTTGGCTTATATATTAAGAAAAACAGATGGAAGGTGAGAACTAGTGAAGAACTGCTAATTTATACAGTACAAACAACATGTCTGAGTAAATGGAGCACAGCATGGGGAAGGCAATGAGATAAGAGGAAAAATATGCCAATTCAAATAAGGTAGGGATCAGCAAAAGAAGCTAGAAAGCAAAGAGAAAATGTCCTGAAGTTATATAGGATAAAACCTTAAATTTTATATAGAAAAGGAAGAAAGATACTCAGCAGCATGGTGCCAAAAGTTTTTTGTTGGACAGTAAGAGTGTCTAAATGGAGAGAGTACATATGTAAGCAAGAATGAAACTATGAAAAGAAGTAAAATTCAGATTTTTTTTTCCCATCATTTGCACTTAGACTAAATTTAACAAGTTATCAATGTGTTTGATGTTAAGTTGTACTTCCACATTTCATTTTGCCAACATATGTAGTTTCAGTTATCTGACTCCTTCATTAATAATCCTTGTGGTTTTATCATTTTGGTTCTGTTCATCTGGTCAGTAGGCAGGTGATACCCATAAATTTTCTCCGTTTTACTCTTTCCTTGTTTCCATTCCTGTATCTGAAGGGGGCCTATAAGGATGCTGGAAAGGGACTCTTCATTAGGGACTGTAGTGACAGGACAAGGGGCAGTGGGCTCAAACTTAAACAGGGGAAGTTTACGTTTGATATAGGGAAAAAGTTCTTTACTATGAGGGTGGTGAGGCACTGGAATGGGTTGCCCAGGGAAGTTGTGAATGCTCCATCTCTGGCGGTGTTCAAGGCCAGGTTGGACAGAGCTTTGGGTGACATGGTTTAGAGTGAGGTGTCCCTGCCCATGGGAAGGGGGGTGGAACTAGATGATCTTAAGGTTCTTTCCAACCCTAACTATTCTATGATTCTATGATTTCTTTTATTCAGTTCTATACTACTATTTACTACTCTGTTTTATATTCTCTGTATCTCACTCTGCCCTCCTACCACCCAGAATCCTGATTTATCCTTGGAAATGTTCCCAAAGCAATTGCTGAAGGGAATAGGTGTAATGGAGCTTTCAGAAAAAAAAAGAGAATTAACTGCTGAAGTTAGATATATAGCCCAAACTAACGCCACAGAACTGATCCCACTATGAGTGATGAGGACTGCAGGATAAGCGGCATGGACAGATGCCTAAGAGAATATTTAAATCACCACTAAAACAATTGCTTTAGTTTTTTTCTCTTTTCATACCAGGAAAAACTTAAGTGTTTAAGTATGCAAGATTTTGATAGATGCAAGATGTCCTCTTCTGTGAAGGAACCACATTAACCTCAACTAATGTTGTGCCTGAAATGTGAAATTTAGTAATTGTTTAGTTCTTGCATGAAAATGGTAAACATTACTGTATTTATCCACTGAAATCTTATTTGCACTTTCTTATTCTTCCAGATCTTAACTCGACTTCACTTTCATGCATGGCATTGTGAACTCAGATTTTTTTTTATTATTAAATTTTATGCAATCTGTTATGCTTTGTAGTATTTTAACTTTAATACTGTATAAAAAGAAGGTCCCAGAATATTTTTTTCTTTTTTTCATTTTTTTGTTTGACCTAAAAAACCCAGAGCAACTCAAAAAAGCAATTAATACGCTGGGTGGGTTACAACCTGAAGTTTACCTGTCTCTCCCAACATTCTAACGGGAGAACCAAAAAAAATCTAGTTGACTTCAACTGGATGCCAAAAGTTATAGAGTGGAACAGTTGAACAGGGGCTCTGTATTACAAAGCTCCAGAACAGCACAGGGACATGAACATGGGGTTGGATGGATATACCTCACCAAACACTGTTGCTTGTACAAAGCAGATGTCAATATGAGAGGTAGTCAGCCTAGTCTCTCCCTATTGTCAATCTGCAAAGAAATAGGCATTTTGAAGGAACAGGTCATTATTTTAGAAGTCTACTTCAGAATGATAAAAACTGTGCACTGGAAGTACTATCTCTGCTTTGAATATAAAGGGACCCGAAGGGAGCTAGATTAGGTATATTTAGAAAGTTGGCACCAACATTTGCTCAACTGAACACTCTTCTGTTGTTAGCATTAAATCTGTGGTTAAAATTTGTTTAAATCAGAAGACATTAAGTATACATATATTTTCTTAAGTTTTGCTAAAGAGTAGTGTTTAGGGGATGGCACAAAGGCATCCTAACAAGATAATACACAATATTAAAAAAAAAAAAAAAACCTGCAATGAAAAGCAAATAAAAAGTTACTGAAAAGAATTACACATTACTCAGAAAGTAATTTTGCACAACTCAGGACTTCATCTGCTATTTAAGGGTCATTTTGTTTCATGCTTGTTTCTTGATTATTTCTAACAGCATTACACTTTAAAGATTAGAAATCCCTTCTGCCAATATAATATTGCATTTATGAGAATAAATTTTGCTTTTGGGTAATGGTCCAGAAACAAGAAGTTCCTCACCACGACTAACACAAAAGCATTTTAAATGTTCTGACAAGTCTTCAGCTTTTTGCTACAGCAAGCACTGAACAAAAAGGCATATTTCCGAGGTCAGAACATTCCAGCTAAACCTCTGATCTGTTAAGAAGCCCACATGAAGGCGACATGCAGAGAAATTCTTGGCTTTGTACCCAAAGAAATTAGAAGGCAAAGCCTGATGAACAGAGTCAAGATTTGAAGGCTGGTGTCCTGAGCCCCAGCAGATTGGAAAGGACTGTTCTAGATGAAGAAATTAAAGGTCATTTACCTTTTGGACAAACAAAGCTTCAGCAATTTAAAAGTCCAGACTTTGCAAACACAATGTAGGTTTTCACATCTCTTTCATTTCCACAGAGATGCACCACCTTTTGCCCTCTCAGTAAATCTCTCTTCTAATCTCTTCAAACAATAAGCTAATGACCTGTGCAACCTCACCTTCATGTCAGCAAAAACTGTCCTCTTGCAGTAATACTTGCAGACTATATAAACTCTTTTCTGGGCTTGCCATCAAAGAGAACAAAAAAGAGAGGGAAAAATATGAGAGGTATCTTCAGAACAAATGACCAAATAAAGAAAATATATACAAATGACCTTGTTTAGAGAACTGTGAGAGAGATCACAGTTGTCATCTTGTACTAAGCCTGCCAGAATCACAGCTTTCTGGACCTGAAATTAATTTATTCTTTAGTCTCCTTCTCTTTGCTGGTCTTTATATTCAAAAATGGAAAGATAATTTGGCTTAATTTCTTGCTTCATTTCAGCAAGAATCTGTGTAGCTTTTTTAGTTAAATGTTAACTGTAAAGTCACTAGAAAAACCTGATTAAGTTTTTTAAAAAAGTATCCCTCATTTAAAAATCTAATAGGTTAGGCACTTTATGAATAATTAAATTCAGTAGGGGCTGAATCAGGACTCCTGCTGGTTTTATCACAGCTGCACAAAAAAGTCTTTCACTGAATTTTCATGGACTTAGTTACAGTTTAATACTGAATGTAAGGCACAACCTGCTTAAGACATGAAACAGAACATAAGAAAGCTATCCCAGTTAGCACTGCAAAAGCAACTCAGTTAGATTTGTATTTACGCTCCACAGAAGAAACAGATACTACAATAAAAACATTCTTAGCCTGAATTTATGCCTCTGTATACTCTTATGTTTCACTATAGGAGTCTGCAATACATTTCTGTATGTTGTCTGATTCTCTGAATCATCTTGTAAACAAGGTGATTTTATTTCCAGTAACAAGCTAACTCACTGTAGCACCTAATAGTAATAAAAATAAATGATAGAACTGCAAAGCCTGATGATGGATGCAAGGAAATCAACACACAGGAAAGCTTACTGCATAAAAGAATCTGCATAATGAGATGAAAATACATACTGGGCACTCTCAGAGCAGTATGCTCAGATCACAGATTTGCTGCTTGCAGAAGGCAGGTAATAGATGTACAAATTTTTTCTGAGACTGACAAAACACAACCGTTCCCCAATTCACCAAAGCATAGTTAATAAAATATTCTGTAAAACCCTGTGTTTGCTGCTATCAAGCAAAAATTATTTTGATGCAGTTGACTATTACAAGAAAAGGTTTAATATGTAGAACTGGATATCCTTTCTTTACATCTGTATCTTTCCTCAAAATGTCTTTCTTTCTCACCAGAGATATTGGAATCCTCCAGATTTGAAGAACTGCAGTTCATTAGACACTCTCAAATCAAAAGATGGAATTTTTTTTCTTGGTGCCTAATCAAAACATAATGACGATGGATATGAATCTTACAGAAACGAGTTTAAAACCATTTCCTGCATATAAAACCAAAATATCACATAAGCATTGCTATCACTAACAAAAAAACATCATTCCCATTGTGACAAAAGATAGACACATAGGATGGTTTGGGTTCAAAGGGACCATAAAGATCATCCATTTCCAATGAACCTGCCAGAGGCAGGGACACTTTCCACTAGAGCAGGTTGCTCCAAGCCCCAACCAGCCTGGCCTTGAACACTGACAGGGATGGGGCATCCACAACTTCTCTGGGCAACCTGTGCCAGCACCTCAACACCCTTGTAGTGAAGAAATTTTTCCTAATGTCTAATCTAAATTTCCCCTTTGGCAGTTTAAAACCATTCCCCCCTTGTCTTGTTATTACATGCCCTTGTAAAAACTCCCTTTCCAGATTTCTTGTAGGCCCCCTTTAGGTATTGGAAGACTGTTACAAGGTCTCCACAGAGCTTTCTTTTCTCCAGGCTGAACAAGCCCAACTCTCTCAGCCTGACTACCTAAGAGAGGTGCTCCAGCCCTCTAATCATTTTCATGGTCCTCCTCTGGACTCGTTCCAACAGGTCCATTCCCTCTTGTGTTTAAGGCCTCAGAGCTGAACACAGTACTCACAAAGAGGTGCCCAAAAGAGCAGAGTAGAGGGGCAGGATCACATCCCTCAACCTGCTGTTCACATGTCTTTTGATGCAGCCCAGTGTACAGTTGACTTTCTGGGCTGCAAGTGCACATTGATGGGTCATTTGGAGCTTCTCTTCAACCAACACCCCCAAGTCATTCTCCCCAGAGCTGTTCTCAATCCATTCTCCGCCCAGCTTGTATCTGTGTTCAAGACTGCCTTGCACTTGGCCTTGTTGAACTTCATAAGGTTTGCATCTCTAAAGCCTATCATGGTCCCCCTGGACGGCATACCCTTCACTCAGTGTGTCAACCACACCACAAAGATTGGTGTCATCAGCAGACCTGCTAAGGGTACTCAATCCCAAGATCCATGTTGCCAACAAATATGTTAAATGGCACCAGTCGCAGTACTGACCCCTGAGGAACATCAATCTGTCATGGGTTCAGCAGTAGCAGTCATTTTTCTCCTTCTCGGTAGCTGTTGCAGCACTTTTGACTTTCAGCCTGAGAACAGTGCTGATAACACCAATGTTTTTAGTTACGGCTGAGTGATGTTTGGTCTGGCCAATGACTTTCTGAGCCTCATGCTCTGCCAGGGAGGAGGGGGAGCCGGGAGGAAGCAGAGACAGGACACCTGACCCAAACT
>JAOEHY010017156.1:0-86587 GCA_025447955.1 Psilopsiagon aurifrons
GGTAGCTATCTCCCTAGAGCCATATGCTAAGTATAGAGCATAGGCTGCCAAGCGTGCATCCTGTTGAGGGCTGAAAAAGGGGAGGGCAAAGGGACTGTTTTGTAGTGGTTAAAACCAGCTTCTCTAGAAATAATAGGTATCCCATGGGGTTTCACTACAGCAGAACAACATGCTCGTGGCCCTGGGGCTCCATCAGCTTCCATGTTGGGAATAAACTTTGCACCACATGAAAATCAATTTCTCAAACACATGCTGTGCATTAGAGCCACCTTTAAACATCTCTCCTAGGTCTGCTGCTGCCACCTCTGACAAAGAAAGTCACAGTCCGTGGAGAGAAATATTAAATAGCCTGTTGTGGTGGGTTAGCAAATGCCTACCCAATTGCTCACCCTCCTCAGTGGGGTAGGGAAGAAAAATGGCTTGTGGGTTGTGAGATAAAGGGCAGGGACTGACTACAGTTACTGTGATGTGCAAAAGAGACTTGACTTGAGCAAACTTGATTTTATTGTCATTTGAAATTAAAATTGAGAACTAGACAAACATTAAACCAACACATTTCCCCCTCCTCCTATCTTCTGTGCTCAGCTGTGAGGCTGTTGGAGCAGGCAGGAACTGGCCATGGGGTGGTCCTTGTCTCCCTTACAGAGACCCCTGCAGACCCCCCCCTTCAGCACTTGGAAACCTGTACTCACTTAACATACAGAGAAGAAGAAGAAACACTAATAAAGATTTCCAAACCCAATATGATAAGCAGAGATGTAAGAAATGGTGCATTATGTAGAAGCAGGAAATGTGTAAAAAGATGCTGCGGGGGCTGGAGCAGCTCTGCTCTGGAGCCAGGCTGAGAGAGCTGCGCTTGTTCAGCCTGGAGAAGAGAAGGTTCTGGGAAGACCTCAGAGCAGCTCCAGTTCCTAAAAGGGCTACAAGAAACCTGAAGAGGGGCTTTGGACAAGGGCCTGTAGGGACAGGACAAGGGGGAATGGCTTTAACCTGAAAGAGGGGAGATTTAGATTAAACATTGGGCAGAAGCTCTTCCCTGTGAGGGTGCTGAGGCACTGGCACAGGGTGCCCAGAGAAGCTGTGGCTGCCCCATCCCTGGCAGTATTCAAGGCCAGGTTGGATGGGGCTTGGAGTAAGCTGCTCTAGTGGAAGGTGTCCCTGCCCATGGCAGGGGGTGGAACTGGATGAGCCTTAAAGTCTCTTCCACCCCAAACCATTCTATGAAAAACAAATCCCTGAAAGGTTCATGAGGTTAATACTAACGGTAGCAGGTCATGGCCTTCCCTGAGGTGTCTTGAGACTGTGAGAAAGCATGTGATACATTTCCCTCATTAAAAAGATGAAAATAGTCACTAAAAATGTAGGCAATGAGATAATTTGGAAGATGTTCCTTGATGTTCCTAGGAAGTTATATAAAAAATGTTTTGAAATAATTCCTTCTCCTCAAAAAAAAAAAGAGGGGATGGGGGAAATGGGAGCTCTTCAGACAACCCGAAATACAAAGTATTACCAAATGCTTTTTAATGTAAAGCTAAAGCTTAATAAACTGTTGAGAGGAAAAAAGGCACATAATAAAGGAAAATTAGCTAAAAGAACCTTTATAAAGAGCAGTGGAACTGATAAAAAGATTCTGGCTTATCTCCTCAGGAGAGCTCATCTGCAAGCCATTTGTCAAGTAAGAACTGAAAAGCGATGTGATAAGAGATCCTAGATCTGTGAAATCTGTCTTTTAGGATTTCAATACATATTGTGTCATATCACCTCACAATACAGAGTGAATACCATCCTATTTTCAAATGTGAAACTGCAGTTTATATCAAAAGATGCAATTGTATCTGAGGAGGGAGTCTCAACTGGAGGCTGGAAATACTTAAGGCTTAATAAAACTTTTAGGAAGTTTGCTAAAATTTTATAGGCAGGAAGGCCTTTGAAAGGCCTGTGGAAGTGACAGTGCCTGATCAGTAGGTTTGTTTTCAAACATACAGTTACAGCTTTCAAGATGCATGAAAATCATCACTGGTGCTATTTGGCATCTCGACACACTGTTTTGTAGAAAGAAAAATGCCTGCTTGAAGTAGGTGAATGTTGAAAGCCCCTTCTCCACAATAAATCATATTTACTTGCATTACTGCAATTTTTATGACATTGTTATTCTATTACGGTAATTATGTAGTGTTACACCACTGCAAAAATGAAGCATTATTTAGCTGTTGTATAGATACATATATCAATATGTAATTGTAATCTGTATATTACAAACCCTGTCTCACAACAGAGTTTGAGGCTCATGAAAGGGTGGCCAACCAGAAATCATGCAAAAAGCCTCAGCTGAAAATTGAAGTTTATTCAATTGTCAGAATGAAGATTCTAATTTCTAATCAGTTGTTGCCTGTGGATATAGATGTGTGCATAGCAGGGACTCCTATTGTCAGATTTCCCTTTAAGAGTTATTAAGATATACACTGCCTGAAGGAATAAAGATTAATGTATGGTCTGCTACTAAAAATGATCCAGCCTGTGTAGTAAGGGTGGAATATTCAGATAACCTGTTATCTATGATGAATGGAGTCTGTCCATGCTGCTCACTAAAGGTACTTGTTTTGTCATTTGTGACTCATAAAGGACTTTGACTATGTTGAGTGGCTATTGTTACTGTTTTGAGCTATTTTGAATGATAGGAATGCTGTTTGATCTTAAAGCACAGAAGAAAATCTGCCTTGTATTTATTCCAAGAAATAGCATTGTGTGTCAAGACAGATTGTAGAAAACATCGTCTCATTTTGTGGTTTATTCATAAATACTGTGACCTTCAGAAAAATCACTTAATCTACCTTCTAACTCTATTTCCCATTTCAAAAAAGGTGAGATATAATAATGATAAAAGGCAGAAAAATGACAAAATAAATGTTGGTTAGCTTCCTGTTCTTGCTGGGTCATTTTCAGTAGCTTTAGAGGCAATATTTGGAATATTAAGCAAGTATACCTTAGTGCAAGGAAATGTTGTGGGCTTGTTATAAAAATTACTGGTCAAGTGTCTATAGTCAGTGACTCAGCGGATCAGATTATCCTAGCAGTGTCCTTCACTTCAAAACTTACCTGGTGTTAGCAGTCTCAGCTGAAAGCACTGAGCAAAGGAACTGTTGGTAGTTGACATGACATTATATTCCATGCAGCTCTTCTTACTTTGTGTATGATGTCCAATTTTCCTGACCGCAGCCTGTATCAGTAATAGAGAATGAAGCACAAACCCCATGTCTTTTCTCAGATGACTTCAAAACTGCAATATTTCCATTTGTGTATAAATGGCAGCATAAACTGTGAGGATGGTGAAGCATGGCACCTCCCATTGTCAGCTCTTCCATTATTTGCAAGAGGAAATACACAACCAGCGAGCCTCCTGGATTGCTTGTGCCAGGCTGTACAGCCCTCTAACAGATATTGGGGTGGTTGAAGTCTCCCATGAGGACAAGGGCCTGGGAATGTGAGGCTGCTCCTATCTGCCTATAGAGAGCTTCCTCCACCGAGTCCTCTCGATTGGGCAGCCTGTATCAGATCCACACAGTAATGTCTCACATCACAGTTCTTCCTTTAGCCTAGAACCGTAAGCTCTCTGTTGGCCCATCACCTGTCCCCAGAGTTACGAACTCTACAGCCTCTCATTGATATGAATAGCTACACCTCTCCCCATCTGCCAGACTGGCTTTCCTAAAGAGCCTGTAACCTTCCATTCCAG
This sequence comes from Psilopsiagon aurifrons, assembly GCA_025447955.1. NCBI lineage: Eukaryota > Metazoa > Chordata > Aves > Psittaciformes > Psittacidae > Psilopsiagon > Psilopsiagon aurifrons. The sequence continues at coordinate 3,734 of JAOEHY010017156.1, forward strand.
CACTCCTGTCACAGGAACCATCCCACCATATTTCTGTGATGCCAATGATATATAGAGGTAGATGTGCACGCATTTCCAATTCCTCATGTTTATTCCCCAGACTGTGGAATGGTGGTTGTATGGAGGCATCTGAGCAGAGCTCTGAATAAACCCAGCTCATTGGCTGGAGCAGCTGAAGTAGCTCTGCATTCCTCTGAGCATTTATTACAGGTGCTAGCATAATGCTACATTACTGGGAGTTATGAATTATGGGGGAATAACATAACTGCCCCAAGTCACTGACTTTCATCAACTGACAGTTGGCTTTTTCTGAACCCCATGAAGAGAGGTCTGCACAGGAGGGGATCAGCACGAGTGGTCCTGTTCAAGACCACTCAAAACTGCTGTTAAATGGGGCATAGGACTTAGATCTCTTTCATTTGGTTGAATTTGACCAATAATAAGTGCCTGCTTTGTAGTGCATGCACATGGAGTAAAAGCAGAATTGGGGATTTATCTTTTCCTAAAGGACATTAAAGAACTTTAAAACCTGGAAATGTCTTTCTTATATTAGAGGGCAGCTGATTCTGAAGGCAAGCGAAGTTCAGATTGTATTTCACATGAATGCATACACACAAAATGTTATGCCTATTCAATATATATGTAATATCACTAAATTGTATTTAGTAATGTTTCAGGTCTGGTTCACCACTGTCTGAAATCAGCTGTTTCAGCATTTCCCATGTTGTTGTTAGGTGTTGGGGTACTTCCTGTCTTTGAAAGATACTGGTATATTTTACACAATGTCTGAATGGTTGATGTAATCTGTTGGATAAAATAATAAATATGTTCATTAATAATACATTAATGCATAAATGAGGGTGAACAAAAAGTTTCTTTACATTATAGATTTAAGTGAAATTTTTCAAGTTTTCGTCTTAAGTACTGTCTCTATTGTTACTTTGAGAAAAATGCTTTAGGCTACGACAGCCAGATTAAATCCAGCAGTATAACAGTGGTGTAGGGGAGTAGCTTATACCATTTGTAGTTGATAAAACCTTACATCTTGGTGCACAGCTTGAAAGAATTTTGCAGTACGTAAGTTCTTCTAGATTTTGACATATTTGATATTCTGAACGTTCTGTGCTTGAGCCCCAGAGTCTCTATGACCTTTCTAACTACCGTTTATTTTTTATGCCAGATGGCTGGATAAGCATCAGGTTGGTTTTATTCTTACTTCATAAAATAAAATAATAAGTGCAAGTCATAAAATCTTAATCCCAGGAGGGAGAAACAGAGATTTGAGGGGGGTTTTAATACAGTATTTCTGGTTTTTCTTAAAATTGTTTCTGCTGGTAAAGATTGAATAGAAAAAATCGAATAGTGCTAATATTGCATAGAAGATAAATTCAGCACAAAGCTTCTATTGAATGGAAAAGCTCAGGAAAATAGATCATCTTTCTTAATTAGCTTGAGAGCATTTTGGTTTTCAGAACTGCCAGCTCCTTGCTGAGGAGATATGCCCATTGCACTCTATCTGTATCAAAAGCCTTTAAAACACCACGTAAACTGCACGAATGTGCCCTGCATTTTTGAAACTGCACCATAATTCAGTGGCTCAGTAATTCTGATCACTTGTTGCACCCTCGTGAGCCTTCCAAGGATCAGCCACCTGGGGCAATGACCTATCATGTTTACGGTGTATGGTTGATCTGTTTTCAGTTTTGTGTGTACTTCTGGAGCTCTGCTTATTATTAGGCTGTGTTCAAAGGCTGTACACCAACAGTGTTTGCAACCTGACAACTCATTTACAGCTATCTCTGTAAATTATTGCTATTTATGTCAATTATAGCATATTTAAATTGGGAGAAACTATCAATACAAAGAGCACCAGTGTTCAAACTGAGGAGGTTTATTTAGATGCAGACTTTCTGCTGAAGATGGTACTAAAAAAAACCAATAAGCTGCATAACCCAGTAAAATTGAGCTCGTTAAAAAAGCATGCTTAATTCTTTCACTTATCCAGTGGGAGAGAGACAAGTAATTAATTTGGGGCTGTTTCAGGTACCGTGAAGAGACAAAACCCCTGCTTTGGAATTTGACAGAGCTACGAGTGGTGTGTTAACAGTCAAAGAAAGATTCTGCTAATACAGGTGTGTGTCCCTTTTTTATTCTCCTTTTTCACATTTTTCCTCCTCATTTGCAGATCATTATATTTCTGTAATAGCTTAGCAGCCAGGAGAGACTGAGGAAATGGCAGTCCCTAAGTAGAATTAGCTGGAAGAAGAGCTGCAATTGCTTTTGGATCACTGCTTACTGTAAGAGTTTACCCTCTCAGATTCTTTTGCCTTCTATTATTAAGTCTTCCTTATGTGAATATTGCCAATAAAGGTGAGAAGTAGAAGTACAAGTACTGTCTTTTGGAGAATGGCAGAACATCCAAAGGGCAATCCAGCTCTGTCTATTAAGTATAGTCCCAAACTATTCATCCTTGAATTATATTATTTGCTATAGAGGAATCCAGGCTAAGCCCGCCAGATGGACTTCAATAAATACAGACAGATGAGAATTATTTGGGTCTATTCATATCTATGTAAGATCACATCACTGTTGTTATGTACCATATGTCTGAGAAAGAAACTAGAGCTTTTTCTTTTTTAAATATCAGTGTTCTTTTATAGTGTGGTCCCAGCAAGAGGATGTATTGGGTCTGGCTGAGATGGAGTTCCTTTTCCCCATAGCAGCCCTCATGTGCTGTGTGCTTTGTACTGGTTGACAGAAAGGTGTTAATAACACACCACTGTTTTGGCTACTGCTGAACAGAGCTTGCACAGAGTCATGGCTCTCTCTCAAACTTTCCCCTACAGGCTGGCGGTGGGTAAGTTCTTGGGAGGAGACTGACCCAGAACAGCTGACCCAAACTATCAAAGGGATATTCCATATCGTATTCCATATGTTGCCTGCTGATAGAAAATAGACAATAAGTCTTCTGTTTTCCTTGCTTCCATATAGTCTTTGGTTTTGCTGTATTAAACTATCTTTTCTGCTTTATCTTGACCCACAAGGTTTGTTTTCCATCTTATTTTCTCTTCACCTCTTCCCCCTTGCCCTGGCCCCTATCCTGCTGAGGAAGGGAGTGATAAACCAGCTTGGTGGGCACCTGGCATCCAACTAAGGTCAACCCACCACAGAGAGTATTAATAAAGCAGCTATAGTTTGGTACCATTGAGCAAGAACTTCTTGTAGCTCTGTAGACTTTGTCTCGTTAATATTTTTCTGAGCCTTTCAATCTGAAGGGCATGTTGTGAACCTGGGTCATTTCTCAAGAAAAGCCTTACTCAGTCCTAAGATTGGTACCAGGAAGGTGGTATATGTTTAATTGATGATCCACTGGCCTGTCCTCAACCTCCCTCCATTTATTCCTACAGCCAAAATAATGTATTTCTTATCCAACTGCTTAAAGCCTGGGTGTTTACAATTTGGTTGGTCCCTCTTTTTGTCCCCTGGAGGAATACATCACATGGAAAAATGAATATTAAGCTTTTGCAGGAAAAATGCTACAAATAGGCATACTTAATACAAAGACTGCTCTTTTGTGTATGAAAAACCTTGCAGTGTTACATTGCAGCTGTGTAGCTCATTCAAACAATTCCTGTTCACTCTGGCTTGGCCTCTGATTTTTAGTTTCCATTTTGCTGTAGACACATAAATAACTAATAGATCCTTCTAGGTACCATAGGTTTTAAATGTAACGCTGTAATCTACCCCCTGGATATCTTTTGTGCAACATTACTTTTGAGCTTAGCCCATTTCAGCAGTATGCGTGGGAGAGAGCAATGACCTGAACGATTTAAGAAAACTCACACCTTTGCTAATAACACTTAGCTCTTAAATGTCATGTTTCTCCTCTCCTATAATCAACTTATTAGTCCAATAATTAGTTATTTTAGGGTTAAGAAGCCAGCAGTGCATTTTTCAAAAGCATTCATGTTGGTTAGAAACCCAGAATATTCTCCTCTTTTCCTTCAGTCTCAAATGTAATCTGCAGCCAAATTTTCACATGTATTTAGGCCTTTAACAAGACCAGCCTAGAGAAATTACAAGAAGCCAACTTAGGTGGCCACAGGTGATTGAAAATTGAGCTGGGCCCCTGAGGCCATTTCATGTATGCTTGAATAACTTTGAAAATCCAGCCACGGGGTATTTTGTAGTTGATTTTTCAGCGCCTGGCAGCGAAACCTGAGCTGCTGAGAGCCAAAGAGCCTTGTTACAAATGAGGAATTTGAGAAAATAAATTGTAAGGGTACTTTCAGAATTGTGCTCTATGCACGTAGGGCTTCGATGGGCAGCAGGGTAGGGATGCTGCCACAGACAGAGATAGCAATGCTGGGAAGGGAGCAGGACCATCTCACAATGAATACGGGCAGTGAGGGAGGGGATGGTGACACAACTGCCTGTGAGCAGATAGTGGCTTGGCTGGGATTTTCCTTCGGAGGTGTGGAATAAGTATAGTGAAGGGACAAGGCTGAAGAGCCAGGAGGAAGAGGAGGTGCACAAGGTGGTGAGTATCTCGAGAAAGGATTAGCAAGTGGGGTGAGAAGGTGAAGCGTGAAGTGGCAGCAAGGCTAATGGCTGAATAACCTTGCAGCAGGCCAAGGTTATGAGCAGGCATGTGAAGCCACAAATAGGTGTGATGCCAGATGATAAATAGAGCAATAGAAAGGGGAAAAGAGAGTGATGGGGACAAGCATAGCATGGTGGCTTAAAGAAAAGCAATGAGAAAATGTGGGAAGCAAGGTGGTGAAGAAGAGCAAAGGAAGAATCAAAGCTTAGAGATTAATATGTACCTAAAAGATCCCTTCCCCTCAGTGAGGAGCAGCCGTAAATGAGGAAGATAAGAGAACCACTAGTAGTAAATGGGACAGCAGTGGAGAGCTGTAGCTGTGGGGTGGATGGTAAGGAAGCAGCTGTGTGGGAAAGGGCAGGCATTGGGTATATAGGAGGTGGTGGTGTCAGCAAAGGGGACAGTGAAGAAGGGGTGGGATGTCATAGGAAAATGGTAAATGCAGCAGCTGAGAGAATCATTGGTCATCAAAGGCAGGTGGTGAAAGGAGGTAAGGAGGATGAGAGGGGAGACACTGTAGGTTTGGCAAGGAAGGATGAAAAGAAGGCAGGTGATGTCCTGAGCAGGCACGAAGGTTACATGGCTGGGGAGCTTATAAAAACCAAATGCTAATGCAGTGTTGATAAGAGACTGCGAGAGCCCCCACAGCCTGGGAGGTGCCAGCATGCCACACGCAAACAAGGTGGTACAGACACGAGGTAAGCTGGGCTCTGAGGAGTGCTGGTGAGACTGTAAAGCTAGAAGGAAGGAAAGAGCTTATGAGAGAAGGTGGCAAGAGTCGGCAGGGCATGATGGGGGGTGGGAGAAGCAAAAGAAGCAGGCAGTGGTGGAGTCTTGAAGAGCTGGAATACCAGAGGAGAAAGCCAGAGCAGGAGGCAAAACCACAGATAAGGAGGGAGCCAAGTAATGGTTGTGGTGCAGAAACACCAAGAGGCTGTTGGGGAGAAATGGGGTAGGCAGGAACTAAACCCAGCTGTAAGGAGAAGAGTGACAGCAGGTAGTCAGTGGGGTAGGAGGTTTGAGGGTGTTAGTAAGTACAGCAGAGAGATCACTAAAGGAAGGGGGACAGCAAAAGCAGGTAACAAATGGAGTAGCAGTAGGCTGCAGAGGGGACACATCTATGGCTGGCAGAAGTACTAATGGAAAAAAGCAGTAGTGGAAAACAGCTGTAAACTGGAGAGGAGTTGATAAACAGGAGGAGTGTGATGGCAGGGAGCTCAAGACAGGCAACTACATGCAAAGGGAACAGCAGCATTGGGGTAGCTGGCTAGCAGGTCTGAGAAGGGAAGGAAGAATGGCAACCGCAGTACAGCAAATGGTGACATGCAGAGGCTTGGCAGTGTTTGGGTGATGGAGCAGTAACTGAGCACTCAGAGGAAGCAGAGCTGTGAAAAGAGTCTGGGGCTGTGAATCAGATATGTGATGGTGCATCAGCAGAGATCAATGTAAGTCTGCAACTGAGGGAGGGACAAGAGACAGCAAGGGGAGGGAGAGGGAACTAATGGTTGGAAGTGAAAGAGGGGGATGGAAAGATTGAGACAAAAGGGTAAAAAAGCCAGCAGAGTACAAATGGTTATTTTGGCATCCGCAAGAGCTGAAAACAAGCACAATAGTGAGGTGAAATGCCTCTGACTGGTGGCATATTTAACAATCAATAAGGCAAGAGAGCAGGCTATAAACACGGCTGTGGGAAGAGGCAATTAAGTGCAGGGTGGAGTGATGGCCAAGGCAGGGCTATCTGGTAAAGACAAAGCTGCGAAGCAAGTCAGAGAGAAGTTGGAAAGGCAATGATGTGATGCAACAGGGTGCAATAGAGGTGGCAAATAGGCTCTACAGCTGGCTAACAGAACAGAAACATTGGCTCAGCCATGAGAGGTGGGGAGCATAATGAACACACAATGTGAAGGAGGGTGAAAGAATGGGTTTCCACGAGATGCAACAGAAAGCCCTTTTGGACTCAGAGCAGGCAGCAGCAGAGAGTAAATGCATGCAGAGAAGTGGAAATTATTGGTGACAGGGCTAATGGTGAGCAAGCTGGCGTGGGCAGCAGCAACCACCACCACTGCTATGCAGGCAGGGCAGAACATAAGGCAGAAAATGAGGCATGATCAGGTAACAGAAGCATTATACAAGTGGATCAATAAAACAGAGTTGTGACAGAAGGAGATGACCAGTTATGTAGGTAAGGAGGTATAAGGGCAAGTAGCATAAGAAGGCAAATAGATACAGCTGTGCTGAAAGGGAGTGAGAAGAGTGCATGGTGATTAAAGGGAGGAGTGAGGACAAATATGGGTGACTGAAGGACAGCTGTTTTGGCAGGAAATTGTGCTGTCTGGCTGGGATAGTGGTAACTTTCTCCATAGCTGTATGGCACTATATTTTGTGTTTGTGACTAAACCAGTGTTAATAACACACCAGTGTTTTGCCTATTGCTGAGCAGTGCTTGCACAGCTTTGAGGTTTTATCTGTTTCATACCCTGCTTTTTCTCACCCTCATGGTGGGGTGGGAAAAAGATTGGAAGGAGACAGAGCCAGGACAGTTGACCCAAACTGAATGAAGAGATATCCCATACCACACAACCTCATGCTCAGCAATAAAACCTGTGGGGGAAGGAGGGAGGAGTATTTTCCAAGGTAGCCATTGCTCAGTGATTGGCTGAGCATTAGTGTGTCTGTGGGAGGTGGTGAGTCATTGACTTAGCATTGGTTCCCCCTCCATCCCTTGCTTATTAAACTGTCATCATGTATTAACTTCACTCATTTGCTTGCATTAAACTGTCCTTATCTCAAGTATTCTAGCTTTTGCGCTTCCTGTTTTCCCCTGTCCCACTGGGAGAGGGAATAAGCAAGAAGCTGTGTGGGAGTTTTGCTGCTGGCTGGGGTCAACCCCCCCTGGAGTTGAATACTGCTGCCTGGAAAGGCAGCGAAGGCAGGTAGCTAAGGAGTTAGGGAGGGGAGGCAGCCATGGCAAGTGGAGAAACGTAGCTCTGTTAAAGCTGTAAGCCTACAGGCAAGAGAAGTTTTGAGAACAGCCAGTAAGGAGGATGAGGAGGCTTGCCAGCAAACACCATAGCAGTGATAAGCAGAGAGTGCTGGTGATGTGGCAAGAGCAAGCAGTGGGCTACGTGGCAATGGAAGAGGTGCACATCTCACAGGCTGGCAAGAGGAAAGGAATAAGCAGGCCAATAAGTAGGAAAGAAGGGAAGAACAGCAAACAGCCAAAGCAGCTTCTGGGCAATGCAGAGAAAGCAGGAGGCACATGGAGCAATAAGCTGAGGATGAAGTTAAGCAGCAGGCAGAGGCTTGAGAAGACACTGAGCAGAGGGTGCAAAGCAGGTGTGGAGGCAGGGGTGGCAGCAACAGGAGGAAGCAAACAGTCTGGTAAGGAGAGATGGCTGGTGTGGTCCACAATGAAAGTTAAGAGTGGTCTGAAGTCAGGTATTGAAATGAGGTGATGAGCGCAGGAGGGAGAACATAGGCAAATGGTGATGAGCAGCAAGCAACGGCTGAGGGTGCAATGCAAAAACACAGCCTTGAGAAGTCATAGGAAGAACATCTTTACCAGCATATGAAACAAGCAGTGACAAGAACAAGCTGAAGGAGAGGTGGTGAGAGCAGATTGCTAAGGGAAATGGTGATAATAAGTAATGGTAAACTGTGGCATATCAAGGAGATCTGAAAAAGGTCTGTGGTATCTGGAGAGCAGCAGCAAGCAGTAAACAGAGATAAGGTGATGGAGAGCAAACTTGGCTGCTGGAAGAGAAGAAGGGAAGGGCAGGCAGCAAATGGGGCTGACCAGAATAGGCAATGAATGAAAGTAAGAAATTTCATCTTGGTCAGCTTTTCACCATGGTGGGAAAGCGAGCACCTAAGAAAAGGGAAAGTAAAGATAAACAGAGAGGTACTGAGGGAGGGTGACAAAGAGAAGGACAAAGCTGTGGGACCACAGAGAAAGGTGACAATGGACAAGGATGCAGCAAATGGTGCAGTAAAATGAGATGAGGTGGGGATGAGCCCAACAAGGGCAGGCAGAACTAAAACAGGAGACATGGTAAGAGATGGCAGAAAATGAGGTGTCAGGAATGAGGGGCTGCGAATGGGATAGCTTGTGATGGGCAGTGGGCTGGACTGGCACAGCAAGATGGAAGAGAGGGGTGAAAGGAAATGCAAGCAGCAAGCCAGTGTGTGCCAGTAATACACTGGGGAAGAGAGAAGTGAGAAGCAGGCAGGCTGAGGTGACAGGCAGGACAGCAACTGAAGCAGCGAAGGTGATGAGCAAAACATGGCCCTTTGCTTTGCTGGCTGGAACTTACAGCAGCTTCCAAAAAGTCTGGGCTGCTTTCCCCTGCCTGACTTTCTCCTGAAGGGAAAGGATTGTATTCTTTGCCCCGTCTCCTCTCTGTGGTTTTAAATGGAATAAGGTGGGGCTTTTCCTTAATCACTGTCTCCACAAGACACAGGATTTGAAGGCTACTGACAGCAATTCTTACTCTGGGCTGGTTATTAACAGGATGAAATCCTGGAATCTAAATGTGTTGCATTTCTCCCTTCTCCGTGTTAATGAGCTGAGGTGCTTACTTTGCAGTTGTTGTTTCTGCCCTTTTATGAAAGGAATTTGCTCAGGCATTTGCACGTCACAGATTGCCCAAAAGACCTGTGCCATAATCCCCTCAGCAGTGCTCTGGCAGGCTGGCTGGAAATGGGCACTGAATCTGACTGTTGTGGGGTGAATGAAGAAGTAGTTGGGCCCGTTTTGTATTGGCCTAGCTGGTTTCTTAATAGGAGATTAGGAGTTATTTATTGCTTCAGTCAGTGCTGTGTTTACTCACACATCAAGTGGGTAGTAAAAAGGATAGATGCATCATTACCAAAAGCCATATCAACAATTTGCAAATCAGAAAAAAAAAATAGGAAAAAAAAAATCATTATTTGCTATTTATGTTTGCACCTGAAGTGACTCTGAGATTTTCAAATTGGTCTCATAGATCGGTTACATTCAATGGCAGATACATATATTTTATCACAGGAGGTAATTTCAGGATTTGCCTGAAGCTGAATCACAGTAAGCAAAGATCAGCTTATCAGGCAGTATCCCAAGCAGGAGCAGCAAGGAAGCAGACCAGTGGAGTTGACTCAGCCCTTTGCCCTTCTGGAGCAGATAAGTTGGATTGCATGCTATGTGGTGCACACAAAGGTGAAGCATAGAGGAAAGCAGCCCTATTGATTTTGCTAAGGAACTATGGCCCATGTTGATATCAGCCCATCTAAGGAACCCAACTTAAGTTTTCTGTTAGGGGATTACAATGTTAGTCAAGTTATTTCCTCTGCTTAGAGGAGAAAGTGTCACAAAGTCCATATATATTAAGTACAGAAGCTGCCTCTGGTGACCATATTCTTAACTCTGCCTCATCTACATATTCTAGGGAATAATCCATGCCTAATCCTCGTTAAAAGTGGCATATGCACACAAGAGTTCTTGATCACCAATTCTCATTTGGTTTCTGTTTGGTGGTAGGCCTGCTTGCTACTGCTTACCCATGGCAGAACCAATGGATTCTGGTCATGCTATGCACATGCTGTGTATAGTTAAGCACTTGGGCTGCCTGTAGGGTGAGCAATTATAATACATTTATTTCCTGTACCAAAGAGAACTCACATTTAATTAGTTTTTCCAGAGTGTAACTGATACCATGAGGGACTGTCAGGGAACTAATTTCAGATTGTGTACCATTGCAAGTCAAGTTTCTTTGAAATATTTAAGAGAACTCTATCGAATAAAATGTCAGGTTATTGCTGGTTTTATTTCATTCTGCATAAAAGTTTTAATGGGGAATTGGCTCATTTTCTTCCTAAATTACAAGGTTTGTTGTCAACACACACCCATATTTAAAATGTGAAGGAGATTAAGGCAACTTTGCCCATGGGAACATAAAATAAAGGCACTTTGGGAAGGACATCAGAACTAATGAAGTATGGTTTCCTCTGGAAGCCCCCTACATTTGTGTACCTGCACAACCATCATCTCAAAGTTAGATTTTCATTATAAGCTTCTTTACCAGTCTGTCCATTCTCCTAACTGGCATGAGCTATCATCAGTCTTCTCAACCAGTGCTGACTGACTAGCTCATAGGACAGCCTGGGTGGGAAGGGATGCTAGGAGATTGCTTCCAACCAGTACCCGCAGCCTGTACTATTGCAGGGGATAAGGCTGAAGTGTGCCAGCTGACAGAGGTAGCATCATGTCTGTGATGTGTTCTGCCCATCAGCTGAGTTCTGATCTCCGGCTCTCCCTGCTACCCAGACTTTGATTTTGCCCAAAGCAGGTAAGGATGCAGTATTGGTGGGGGAGGACCTGCCTTCTGAGCAGCCAGAAATCAACCAACAGCAGAAGTCTCTTGGGGGAATGAGGAAGAAAAGATGAACAGGCAGGCAAATGCCACATCCACACGAGTCCTGTTTCCCAGGCTAAAATTACAGCTGCAAGCACTGATCCTGTCCACAGAAACCCGGATAGAACCATAAAATTAATTTATATTGACACTTTCTATATTCAGAAGAAACATGAAGTTCCCAGTTCTTATTTTAAAAGCAATATTAAGATAAAGCGATGTTCTTATGCCTTGCGGAAACGGTGGCTGGATTGAATAAATTAAGGGTGTTTTAAGGTAAAGCATGAAAGAACAGTGTCAGTCACCTCAGTGGCATTCATGATTTCTGAAACAGCATTATTAGGATCAGTATCTCTCCTGAGCATGTTTTCATCTGGCACCTCAAAGAAGTTGCTTAAAATAGATAAAATTACCTCACCCTGGGTCTTGTCTTATAGAGAAAAAAATATGTCACGTCCGTGTCAAGTTATTGCCTGATCTGGCCCTTGGAAGGTCTCTGCTGCTACCTCACTATTCCTGTTTGGGGAAAATATTAGATACACTTCATCTGTCAGGCCATGAGTTAAGATAGGATGCCTGCCAGTGTAAATGTGAGATTGGAAGCAGCTGATCCTTTGCTCTACAAATAAGCAAGCAAACCCTGAGAGTCTCAGAAGAAGATCACCAGTGCCAAGTAAATATGCACAAGATCAGGAAAAGCTTTTTCACAAGTGGCTGAAATTGCAGAGAGCTCAAATTGACGTATAAAATGTAACATAAAGAAAAAGGAGGACAATGGCACTGTGCTTGCACTGAGCTCTATGTGTGAACAGGTTGTCATACAATAATAAATGAAACCATAATGACAAATAGGATAGTAAGTTCTCAGATGCCTCTAACCTAGCTATTTAGATGATGAGCCATATAAATCCTTGTTGTCTCAGCTAGCCCTCCATTGTGCAAACGCTATGATCAGGATGATGTTAAATGTCAAGAAATTTGTTCATTCATTACATGATGGGATGACAGCTTACTTGAAAAGCTTCGTGATAAAAGGGACGCAAGACATGTTCTCGATTCATGCTAGAATAATGTATTCGGTTCAGGTGTGTTCTTCAACTTGCAGAACTACAGTGAATTAATTACATTGCATGAACAAAACAAAGTGCATGTGCATATTTTCTCAAAACCTGAAAAATTACAAAGCCAGTGTAAAAAGCAACCCAAACCCAGCGCTTCCAGATTTTGGAACCAGTTATAGACCTAGACAAGTTTTAACATATCTACATAGCAATATCCACGAGGGAAAATTTGACTACATTTTGGTCATGTTTAGTTATCGTAAATACCTAGAATCATAGAATGGTTGGGGTTGGAAGGGAAAATCCAGTTCCAACCCCCTGCCACAGTCCAGGTTGCTCCGAGCCCCATCCAACCTGGCCTTGAACTCTGCCAGGGATGAGGCAGCCACAGCTTCTCTGGGCACCCTGTGCCAGCACCTCAGCACCCTCATAGTAAAGAATTTCTTCCTAACGTTTAATCTAAATCTCCCCTCTGTCAGGTTAAAGCCATTCTCCTTGTACTGTCCCTACATGTCCTTGTCCAAAGCCCCTCTCCAGGTTTCCTGCAGCCCCTTCAGGCACTGGAGCTGCTCTAAGGTCTCCCCTTAAGAAGCCTTCTCTTCTCCAGGCTGAACCAGCCCAGCCCTCAGCCTGTCTCCAGAGCAGAGCTGCTCCCGCCCTCAGAGCATCTCCGTGGCCTCCTCTGGACTCACTCCAACAGCTCCACATCCCTCTTGTGCAGTTGCCCCAGAGCTGGATCAGGGCTGCAGCGGGATCTCCCCAGAGCACAGCAGAAGGGGAGAATCCCCTCTTTTGACATGCTACTCACACTCCTTTTGGTACAGCCCAGCACAGGTTTGGTTTCTGGGCTGCTAGCGCACACTGGAGCCAGTTCATATTGAGCTTCTCATCAGCTGTAGGCTGTGCAGCTTAGGTTGTACATTTATGAAAGCCATTTACTTACAAAGACTTTCAGATACTTTTGTATGTAACAGAATGATAAATTTACTGAATTAAACTAGCGGAATATTTTAGGACATTCAAATTAGCTCCATTAGTCCCAAAGTGACTGAATTGAAAGAATTTTCCTACAGAGCTGGAATAATAAGAGCTTTTTAAAAAATCCAGGAGCTATTATCTCTAAGATATGTATGACTCGAATGTTTCGTAATGAATCTACAAAATGTATGAGTTAAAGTCACTGAAGAATACAATTTATATTTTACTGCTGTCTTTTTCTACTGTTTTTTTTCTCTTTTGAGGATGTGTAGAATGATGTAACTCTAAATTAAGTACTTTGTTTCTGAATGTGGTGTCACTTTCTGCTTTTCCTGATCAAACGGGTTATTGCCTGGTGCCCCTCAGGGCTACGTATTCTGTTGGGCTATTGTGTCCCAAAAGCTGCTGCTCCTGCTCCATGCAGGTGGCCCCTTGTGCCTCCATCCGGGGGGAGGAAGCTTTCATGACTTCCAGGGTATTCCCTGAGGGTTGTTGCTTGTCCTCTGCAGCACTGAGCACAGCCCCTTGTCAGGGCTCCCCTTTGGGCCTTTACAACCCTAACCATTCTGTGATGATTCTGTGATTCTTGCGCACTTGTGTGTGGTCAGTCCCAATGCTCATGCTTCGTGATCTCACTCTGGGAGACAGGGACTGCTTGGCCTGTCCTCCTGCTGCTGCTGCCTGTGGCTCTGTGGCTTTCTTTTTCCAGACTGCAAGGGATGTCTTTTTTCAGGCTAACCTGAAGAATGAATGCATCGGCCTGCTCCTGGCTGCACATGTGTGTTGAGAGGATGCTTGTGAGCGTCAGCTCTGGAAAAGAGTAAAATAAGCAACCATCCCAAAACAAACAAAGCCCTGTAACTTAAATTAACGTAAAATGAAGTAACATAAACTAACATAGAGTAACATAATATGAAATTAAATAAGATAAAAATAAAAGTAACCAAGCTAAAACCAAATGGAATCATAAAATAAAACCCTGTTTCCACTTGTAAGCTTTGTGATTTGTGTCCTTGAAAGTGTTTTTGGAGCTGAAAACCCCTGGCATTGCAGGGAAATAGCAGTCCCATTGTTACACAGCTCAGGGTGAACATACGGAATGGAATAGGAATGGAATGGAAAGGAGAGGTATTGTATGGAAAAGAATAGAATAGAATGGAGAGGAATGGAATGAAATGATGTCTGCTGTTTTGCCGGGTGGTGGCATGGTGACATGAGGGTGACAGGGCCCCCCATGCCCAGCCCCACCTGCTGCACAGCTGATTTGGGACTTTAACCTTTTTGATTTAACTTTCTGAAAGTCCTCTGCCTACCCCACGTTGTGGGAAGGTGTTCAGGTCTTGTCTAAACCCCTGGAAAGTCTCTTTTCCTTTAGGATTTAGTACTTTGAATCCTGAAAGAGTAAGGAAGGTACTATTCTTGTCATTTTGCATGTTGGTGCCAAAATTCACCTGTACATTCATACTATATACATAAAGGCATCTATACCACATACATTCATTTGGCTGTGGGGATGCCAGAGGTGAATGAAAGAAAGGCTTTTGGTTCCCTCTGCATGAACGTTGCAGGGACATAGAGAGCATGCAGGATTTCTTCACCATTTCTTACCAATGAACACCACGTGACATTTGCTGCTACACTGTTTATGGTGAGGTCATCTTCTTGGAAAGAATGGGTTTGTGTTCTTGATCATCTTTTTTCCTTACACTTCAGTATCTGTTTTACTCCTTTGGCCTTCATCCTTAATATCTTTCTTCAAAGGGATGGCAGCCCTCTCAGCTTTGTCTTGCTCTTTCTAGTCATTGTCTTCTTCTGTAGGCCCTCCATGTCCCGAATCAACTGCTTAGTCTTTGTTTGCCTTCATCCCAGATGAAATTTGTCTTCCTTGAACATGAGGAATGAGAAATGTCCATAGTGGTACAGGTGAATACTGTTCTTTTTTATCTTAGCAAGGAGGTAAGCTCATACTGGGAATCCAAGGTCATGAGACTGGACTTGAGGGTGGATCAGTGGTGACATCTGATTTACATGTTGTTAGAGGAACACTGGGATGGATTAGGTCTGGGGGCCTTGTCTGCATTTTGGTGTGGAGGTTTGGGGGCCTTGTTTGCATTTTGGTGTGGAGCTGCTGGCTTTTGGTTAGGTAGGTTGAAGAGCAGTTGCTGTTGGAAGTTCTGTTGATATCGTTACAGCGTCCTGAACTAGTAGCTTGCAAGCCCCATTTACACCTCTGGGTAAATACCAACACTCTCTATACCAAAGACTCTACTACCAAAATAATGAAACGTTACAGGTATATGTACAGGCAAGTAATTTCATATCTAGTCAGGAGGTCTTATTTTCTTCTCTTCTGCAGCTGGAGCTGCAGTTAATAATAAGGACTGTCACCTTATTATCTGAAGTCCTATAAATTTTAAGTATTAATTCATGCAGTTTTATTTTTAGCTGAAGATCAAGCAATGCTTTCTGATGCTTTTTGTTTCTGATTTGTATGTGAATCAGGTCTTAATATTCACACTACATTATCTGAAGCTCTTGCATGATATTAGGAGTTATAGTTTACATTCTGTTAGTCAGCCTTGGGTGCTTTGTCTTCATCTAGGCACAGACCCAGAACTCGCTCACACCAGAGGTGTCTCTGAGGGAGGGTCTGGGATCTGCTAGATAGGAATAGCTATTCTTCCCTGCTTTCTAAATGTGAGTTTGGGGAAGGAAGGAGGGAGGAAAGAGCTGGAGAAGATGTCTGTGCAAGGCAGAGAGGCCTGAGACTTAGGTTCAAGCGCTGGTATGCTATCAGATTCCGCTGTGACCTTTTGAAACTGGCTTTAGTTATGCCTACCAGCAATGCTGTGGAAAAGTTTCCAACCTAGTTAGGCACCCAGAAGAGTGCTGTTATTCACACATCACTCTATTTAGGCTACTTAACCCCTGGCTGAGAAGCAGGATACCTTCCAGGCTTGAGTATCTCTCTTCAGTGCTGTACTGTATTTTTAAACACCCCCTGAGGTTCTCTCTCAATGCTTCAGCCTTTCTCTGTGAAATCCTCCTTCCCTGATCACACATTTTTTGACTAACTGCAGGAAGAGCTGCTATTTCTCACGCTACGTTTGGATGGCATCTAACAATGGATGTCATAATCTCCAGCCAACAGTGTGATACAAATAAACAGAAGGAGTGATTTGCTATTATTTGCTTGTACTGCTCTATCAGCCAGAGATGGCAAGCCAATTTTACACCCTTCAGAGTGAAAGCATAGGTAAGCCTGCAGGTAGAATGATAAGATTATAGATTGGATTAATCTTTCAAGAGGGATAGCATGATCTGTATCACCTATCAGACAACTGAAGCGATGTGGATGAACCGTCTTGTTCCAGTAGCAAGATAGATTAAAGGCAAAAAAAACAAGGAGGAAAACCAGACAGAATATCACTTAGACAGCATAACGGTACCCATCAACAAGTCCAACCCCACTGGCTATAGTTCTCCTTCCCCAGAGCACCTGGCTGTCCTGTAAGTCTTCCTGTTAGCTGTCACAAGATGGGGCAGGAGCCAGTGGTCCTGCTATGCCAGTTCCCAAGGAACCTCTGCAGGATGAAAGAAAACAGGCTGCACCGCCTTCTCAGTGAGTTCTGCCTCCAGCTTGCTGAGCGAGAGCTTGCCCCACTCCAAAAGGCTCCTGATTCCCTCTGTCTCTTCGTAGTGATCTGCACTTACTCCTATTTTGTTTAAGGGAAGCAACCTGATGCTGGTTCAGAAACTTGTGTGACAGCCTGCCCTGGCTGTTCTGCACCTTGTCTTCCTCCTCGCTGCTTCACAGTACTGACAGCCAAGGGTTCAGCTGATACTGAATCAAAGCCACAATGGTGAATAAAGCAGGAGGGGAAGAGATAAAGCACTTGCCTTCTCAGCACTGAGCCATACAGCCTACCAGCTAGTATACCATTTTCCTAAAAGCCAACTACCTTTCCAGCCACTAATTGCACGGTGCTCTACAAGCAGTGTTCTGGGCATGCTGGGGTTTTATTTCCAGGATTTTGATTTTATTTTGGGCTTCTCTGAATTATAACCTGAATACTGTTGTTATACTATGAATCTGAAGGTCACAGGGGCATGCTACAGTTATGAAAGATTAATGAGATGCTTCATTAACCTTTGTAATTTTGACTACTAGGAAATAAGCCATTTGTGTTATTTTTCAAAAGGAAAAAACTGTTAGTAAAAGTGTTGGTAAAGGAAACAATATACTTTGGTATTATTCAAACACTTCGGTGCCAGGACTTAGCACTGGTTTTCCTTTATCTTCACTGCTCATACCTTCACTCTGTTCTCTTTTTCCTGCCTTCTCTTTTCCCCCCAGGCCTGCTCTCTGAGAAAAGCAGTGACTTTCTCAGTGGTGGAGGGGCATCCCACCAACAGTGGTCTCATCCACAAACCACCCCAAAAAGGGAGATTTTGTTCTCTCATGACTGGGGTTTTAATCTTCTTTTCTTTCACTTTCAGACAGTTTTCCAGCATCTCCCATGATTTAATGGTGATTTTAGAGGCAACTTTACTGTAGGTAAAAGGAGAAAGGTAACTTTGTATTCATGTAGCTGCTTTATGGCTGCTCTAAAGGAGTATAAACACAACTCTAAAATACAGATCTAATAAAGGAAGAGTTTATTTCCTGAGACACAGTATTCTGCATGGGAGGACAGTTTCAGACTGTGTTAGAGATTTGTCTCTGTGCTGTAGTGAAGAAAATGTGTAAACAAGAAAACACACAACAGTTTTAACTTTAGGCAGGCAAATATTATAATGTGTTCAGATTTTGCCTTAGATAACTCAATACTTAGTTTTGATCTTGTATTTCTTTAGTCATATTGCACTTAGACTTCTTTATAAGAGTGAGAATTCAGTGGATTAAGTACTGTACACAAATTTTTCCCAAAGTGCTTTTTGAATCTCCTAAATCTCATTACAGTCCAGTAAGCCTCAGATTCCTGAATCATTCAGGTGTTCTGAAAACTCTCCTCTAGCTTATTCTCATTAGTAATTACAGCCCTACTTCCAATAGCGAATAGATTAAAATCAGAGAAGATAGTGAAATAGTCAATGTGAGCCTTATTTCATGGAGGAGAAATGTCGAAGATATGTTAAAGGAAAAGCTTTCACATGTCTAAGTGCATCATTAAAAGCTAACTTCCATCTCTTCCTGCCCTTCTCCCTTTGTTAACTCAAAGATCGAGTGGTTTGTCCATGCCCACACTGGAAATGGGCAAGAGATGCCAGACTGAGCACCTGTTGCCAGAGCCCCTGCTGCCATAATCACAAGCTGGTCCACTTCCTCTCTGTAGTCACTTTATTCCCCATGTTAAGGAACAGTGATATTACAGTGTCCACAGCAAGGCTGAGAAGCTCTGTGACCTCTGCAAAACTGAGAACCTTGCCTTTTTTATTTGTCCCACATTCCCTCGTTGGGGTTGTGCAGTAACACTGTGTTTTTAAGAGAGTAGTTCTTTTCCTCCCACAAAAACACAAGGAAGGAGGAAACGCTGGTGACCTGTGACTCCAGAATATTGTTCTGTGCTCTTGATGGAGAGAAATGGGATTTGGAGAATGGAGAGGGACCGTTGCCAAAGTTTCCCTGATCATGACTTCCCACTGAATGGCTGTTGGGTGTAAATCACACTGTCCTTGAACCTCATTCCTGTCCCAAGCTCCTTGCCCATCCACCCCGATATAGCTGAATTGTCATGACCCAGAGATTTTCCTTGAGTTTTAGCTTTTTAATTTGCTTTCAGATGTGGAGGCTCTTCGAAGAAGTAACTTCAAAAACTAACAAAGAGCAACTCTTAAGGCTGAGGGAGCAGCTTGGTGATACCCAGTTAAACTTGCAAAAGTTGCACCAAAGACTGTGGGGGAAATCCTGGCCTCACTGAAATGAGACAAATGCAGTCAAACTTATTTCTAATGGAGCATCAAGCCTTCAGTTCCCTAGCCAAGGCCTCTTGGAAATGGCCATCAATCACCTTTAACTTGTGTGCCTAATCTCCCAGTTCAGTTCTAGGGCCTTTTTTCATCCGTTTTGCTGTAAATTCACCTGTTTTCTCCCCTTCTCACACAGGAACTGGGGAAGGTCAAACGTCAGTCCCTCTTTTTATACTGGACAATTTGAAGTCTATAATGTTGAACTCTATATTGAATGCTTGTCTTAGTTCAAGATGCTTCTAACTTGGGCTTTTCACAAACTGTTATTGATCTCCACTTCCAAAGCAGTAAATCCTTTTGTGTAGTAATTCCATAAATACAGCAGAGTTTGGGGGCTTTGAATCTTCATTTGATCAAAAAATACCAAATCTCTCAGATAAATCTATAGCTTTCAGTGTCAGCTTTGCAGCTATTCAATCATCTTCTCTTGGACACTAAATCAAACACCTTGAGTTTATGCTAAGTTTTTTCCATGACACCTGTTTTAAGTATATTGTCCTCAGATGACTGTCAATTAAATAATAATTTGCATTTATCACTATGAGAAGGAAGTTATCCACTTAATCAATTTAACTAACTCTTTTTCTCCTCTCTTAATTTACATTCACAGACAGCTATAATTTCAGCAGGATGGAGGGGGTAAAATAATTACATCAATGCTAAGAATTACAAACCTAAATGCCTTCCTGTAAAGTTCTTTAAAAACTGGATCAGTCAACTCTAATCCCTATTTATTAGGACTATTTATAGTAAATCCCATCACAATCTTCCTTCAAAATATGTGTATTGGGTGAAATTAACCTCTTACAGGCAAAAAGGAGGCAGCATTGGTGAATAATTTAGATGTATGGTCTGAAACGGATTCCTGAGTTCTCTTCTTGGCTCCTTGTGGTTTAGCTGCACAGCAGTGTGGGAAAAGTAGCTGCTTCAACACCTTTAGTAGGAGCTGGAGCCAGTTCTTGAATCTGGCAATGGATGCCTGGCTGCAACCTGCATGTTTTTACAGGTAACGCAACTGCCCAGATACCTGGAGCATGTCCTTTATTTACCTCTATAAGGATTTAACTGGAAACAATATTACAGAGGTAAACACAGGGGAGGTGAACACAGTTTTCTAGAGAAATGAACTGTTGTCAGATTCAGAATGTATCTCCCTTATTGCCCATCTTTTTTTCACTGGCTACAGTAAATGTTCGAAACCGTGTAATGCAAAATACCTCCTAAAGATAAGCACAAATCAAAACTCCTGACTCTATTAGGCATTAAAAACATGGATTCATTAGTGATACTGGGTTTATGGCATTTTATCGTTTTCCCTACTTCTGAGGCCTCATCTGTATTCCACAGAAAAATACCTTTCTGCTTCTGTCCCACAGAGACAATATTTTTGCCCGCCTTTCTCTGCTCCATAGTGTCCTAATCTGAAAGATGTAATCTGAGTAAAACTCAGCAGAGCTGTTTGCAGTTTGAATTTGATGTTGAAGTTTGCTGCTTCTATTTCAGACCTGGAGAAAGGTGCTTTGTCCCTGAAAGTCTGTCGCTGTCTTCCCACTATTTGTCCAAATCTCTAACATCCTTTATCTATCCTTGGCTTCATCGTATATTAGCATATCTCAGCTACTGCAGTACTGTCAAAAGAAGACAGTAACTGAAGTCTGATTTGAAAAAAATAAAGATGTCCTTGCAGGACCCTAGATTTTCATCAGTTCCCATTCTTCAGGATAAAACCATCACTCTTTTGGTTTCATCTAATTCACTATTGGCCATATGTTTTTCTCTCTGATATTCCTGCAGTCTCCAAAGACTTTATTTGAATTTAACGAAGTGGCTCATGGCCAGATGAAATAAGAAGGCCCCAACTACACATAGCTAAATCAGAACCTTGTTATGGTTTTGCAATTACTTTCCCAGCTGCTTTCAATTTAAAAAGAAAAATCTTCTCAGTTTATCAAAGAATCCCTAATTACTCTTTACCATCCAGTGTTTAATGTTTTGTATACTTTGTATTCAAACAAAAATGTTTTGTTGATGATTTATGTTAGTTATGAATCTCTCTGCTTCTTTTTCCATGCCTTCATACTCCCAAATGAGAGATGAATGTAACCAAGTGAAATTATTTCATCACAAGCAATACAGCCGGTGGTTATCAAATAGTGGTCTATCATTTGCACTGGCTTTGTTGCATCTTTAATGAAAAGCTTGATAAGGAAAGTGCATAGGAGCCTAAACGAAATGTTGTGGGATAATAGTTCTTTCTTGCAAAGCTTTACAAATCTCTGCTCTTGATCATAGAGAAACTATGGCATTTCTGCCAGGATATCTCATGGGGGCTGGCAGAAAAGCTGCTGTGCTTTGCTGTTCACATTAAGACCCCATGGTTTAAGTCACCAATATATTTTTCAAACTTCAGGCAGTATGCCCTCATCTTTTGGACTTTCCTTTTCATGTTAGATGCAGTGAACAGTTCAGGTCTCGCAACTTCAATCTGTCAGCCCTTAAAATTTGCCCTCCTCAAAAATTGTGTTTTCAAATCTTAGGGATACGGAGTTAGAGGTAGAGTTGACAGGATCACTTAACTTTGTTTCCTAGGTGATCCTTTTATAATAATACAAGGATGGCATAAGGAGATGCCAGAATCCATTATCCATTTCCTGTCCTGACATATTTTATAGGACTGGCTTGAGTTCTAAAAAAAGCTGTTGTTTAGTTAGATACTTTTATTGTTAATCTGGTCTTTAGGAGGCAGGTTTTCTGTCATCTTCTGCTTCACCCCTAATACTGTAGAAACTACTTGCAATTTCAGCTGCAAATCTTTGTCCCCGCAATCTCTGTGGGAGATTAGGAGATCAGGTAGGTGAAATCAGTTAAGTGTGTGTTTTTGTACTGATCATGAGTCCACATAGAAGTTATCCATGAATCCATATAAAACGGGCATTTGCTCTTTCAGGTGTTCAGAAACTAAAGTTTTTCTTTTCTTATGCCCATGTTCACTGCTAAGAATAATCTGCCCTCACAGTAAATCTTTTCCAGGTACATGTTATCAAATTGGCTTGCTGTCTCTATGCAACACACACTCAGTTCTCCTGGCAGTCTGCACTGTACATATTTCTTCAGTCTTTTATCGCTTTAGTTGCCCCCTTTGGATTCTCTCTGATTTATTTCATGTTTTGGATTGAAGCCAGCGCTTTTCCACCACTGCCAGCTTGACTTACGGAATACATCTTGGCATAGCAGAAACGAAGGTAAAAGCAGCACCGGAGGGGTGTGTACAGCTGCAGGCCTGGCCTCGCAGAGTTGATATAAAATAGTGCTGTTATTACTCCCTTGATTCCTCACTCTGTAATGCTACTGTTTACGCATTGCAAAACAGCAATCGCTTCTTTCTGCAGCAGTAGCTTCACACTTCATGCTTGTCTGGAGCTAATGGCTCAGGTTGTATTGGGATCCCTTGATTAAGCTTTGGTACGTTGAAACACCTCAGGTGTGCTATGTTGGATCGTGGCCCCAGCCTGCACAACAGAGCCTCTCTCTTTCCCCAGCGAAGTGCCTTGCACATATGGTTGGTTTG
Source organism: Psilopsiagon aurifrons (assembly GCA_025447955.1). Taxonomy (NCBI): domain Eukaryota; kingdom Metazoa; phylum Chordata; class Aves; order Psittaciformes; family Psittacidae; genus Psilopsiagon; species Psilopsiagon aurifrons. Next base: position 26,303 of record JAOEHY010017156.1, read on the forward strand.
TTCCAGTGCTTGCTGCAATTTAGCTACCTACTTTGGAGTTTTAACTGCTCTTCTTAGGGTGTTTTAAGCTATTTAGGCCAAATGGCCCACTCTGGTTGTCTGCAGTTAGACATTTAAAGGACTAGCCAAGCACTAGGCAAGTAGATTGACTTACTTGAATTTTGTCTTCCTTCAGTTTGTTTAAAATCAGTAGGATTCATAGGCACTCGAGAAGTGTGAACATCACATCATTTTGGGGACATATAAAACTTAAGTGGTAGTATTGTCAACAAGTGGGATTCAGGAAAAAGTAAGCTCCTCAGCTGCATGTCTCAGCTGGGACAGTGAGAAAACAGAACTTTAATACAACTGAAAACATGGCAAACCCATTCCTGTGTGTTTTCCATATGTTAAACCTCACCACTGTACTCCTGTATCAGAGATATTGTAAGTCAACTGTTTAGTTGTTATCCATCAGCTGAGGTAAGTCTGTGGGGATACATTTAGCCTCCTCCGCCTATGGAAATCACACCTCTTCAGACTGCTTCATTGTCTCAGTCAGGGTAAACTAAGTGCTACCAGCAGTTGCCACAGCTTAGCTACCACGAGCTGATCTGTACCGAACCCAAATTTCAGGTTTTGTTGTGCTCCTGGAGTACCAGAGGAGGAAAAAGCCTTAATTACTTCCCAAGTTGGACTGATCAGAATTTTCCTACACAATTGATAAGTGACCTCTTACTTCCTGAGCTAAGATTTGTTTCCAGAAGGATGGTTCCTGCTGGAGCTTGCAGAAGGAGATAATTCAAAGACATCACTCTAAGGTGCAAGTCAGCCAGACTGGAGTTCGGCAGCAGAAATCTGCTGTCTGCCATAGTTGCTGTCTGACACAGTTACTTCTTATATGATGTATTACTCATTGCTGTGTCTAATGTAATGACTGTCTGAACTGCTTCCTTTGTCAAAACTGTCCATATTTATATATGTATATACATACATACATTTGCAAGGTCCTGTACCTGGGTCACTGTAGTCTAAAGCACAACTACAGGCTGAGAAGAGACTGGGTTGGTTAAGAACAGCCCTGAGAAGAAGGATGTCGGGGTGTTGGCTGATGAGAAGCTCAACATGAGCTGGCTTCAATGTGTGCTTGAGCTCAGAACCCCCTGTGTGCTGGGCTTCATCAAAAGGATCATATACAGCAGGTTGAGGGAAGGGATTCTCCCCCTCTGCTCTGCTCTGCTCTGGGGAGATTTCCCCTGCAATCCTGTGTCCAGCCCTGGGCAACAGCGCAAGAGGGATGTGGAGCTGTTGGAGTAAGTCCAGAGGAGGCCACGGAGATGCTCTGAGGGCTGGAGCAGCTCTGCTCTGGAGCCAGGCTGAGAGCTGGGCTGGTTCAGCCTGGAGAAGAGAAGGCTCCTTAAGGAGAGACCTTAGAGCAGCTCCAGTGCCTAAAGGGGCTACAGGAAACCTGGAGAGGGGCTTTGGACAAGGGCCTGTAGGGACAGGAGAAGGGGAATGGCTTTAACCTGACAGAGGGGAGATTTAGACTGAATGCAAGAAAGATCTTACTATGAAGGTGGTGAGCCACTGGCCCAGAGAAGCTGTGGCTGCTCCATCACTGGCAGTGTTCAAGGCCAGTCTGGATGGGGCTTGGAGCAACCTGCTCTAGTGGAAGGTGTCCCTGCCTGTGACAGGGTGTTGGAACTGGGTGATATTTGAGGTCCCTTCTAACCCAAACCATTCTCTGTGATTTGATTTCTGTATATAAATTCAATATGTAGCATGCACACACAAATACTTATTCGTTTTATGTTCCATGTGTGGTCTGGGTGGGAAATTTTGCTTTTTTTCCTTGAAGGAACAAAAGCAGCCTTCCACTACTCCAGATGTTTTGTCTGGAAATGCAAGCAGATGTTTCCCAGGGTCTGCCTTCTCTTTGAGACAGGTTCCTTGTCCAAACTGGATCTCCTACAAAGGGCCACCGAGTGTCACATCTTGGTGATACAGCGCAGTGCTTCACTGAGAAATAGCCCAGGCAGAAGAACTAGCCTGCAGCTGAAAGAGCACACGAGAGCTACAACTCTCATGTATCAAGCAGAAATCTTCATTTTATTGAAACACCCATATGTTTTACATTTTCCAGGTACTGCTCATAACGATACAGCTTTCTGTAGATGAAATGCAAGCCCTGGATAGCACAGAGCTCAGGAGAGCCATAGACTAAATTTTCTGGTTATAGGATGTGCTTTTCTAGCACAATGTACCTTACAATCTGTGGTCACCTTTTCAGTAAGTAATTAAGCATTACTGTGAAGTATATAAAAATAATTATACCCATTTAACAGATGCCTGAAGAGAAACAATGCAAAGCAGTAGCTGGTAGTCCCCTGGAGAGCCAGAAGACCGGATTCATTTCTGACTGCTGCATCTTAGCCTCTTTCAAAACGTAGCATATTCTCTTTCTACTGCAGTTTTTACAATTACTCCTCATTAGATCAACTTTCTTTAATCTGCAGTATTTGAGCGGTTGTTTCAATGCACCTTCATCATCTGACAAGCAAATGCCAGATTAACCTCTTTGTCCTTGGAGACTGTCTCTCTGAAACTGCTCCTTTTCCCTCAGACAGTGACTGCAGGAGCCTCCTGGTGACAATGCAGGGCAGAATGCCTTACTTATGCTGTGTAACAGTTCAGTGTTTAGCATCACCACACTGATAAAATGACTTGTCTGTTCTGGACTGGTGAAGAAGAAGCCTTTGAGAAATATTATTTCTAGTGGCAAGTAACTTTTCTATTATCCAAAGTGCCTTGTGGCTAGGCATTTATTGTGTCTTATTTTGGTCATGGCTCAGATATTTTATAACGCAGTATGCTGCCTTTCAAGAAGAATCAACCTGCATTTTACAATCCAATTCCACTGTATGCATCTAAAAAGCTGCTGATAAAACTATTTCATTTTTGGTTTTGTAATGTTGCAGCACAGCTATTTTAACATCACAGCCATTGTTAGAGGTTTATTTACCCAGAAAGAGAATCATCATTAATGGTTAGAGCCCCTAACTAGAAGCCATTCTTATTTGCATTACTGTAACACCCTCAGGTCCCTCAAGAGATATTGCACTGGCCTTCGTATTACACACAGGCATTACAGACAAATGGTAAGGTGCCATTTACCATTCCTATCCCTGAAGAGCTTTCAACCTTCTTGTTAGTTGCCTGATTCCTATGCTCATTACCTCTTCTATTTTTCCCTCTCATCCATATGCAGTTTATTCTTCTTTCTATTTAGCTATTTTTACTCATAGGATACATCCCTACTGTGCTAGTGTGTGAAAACAGCAGTTACGTTATTCTGGCACTGTACAAATGTCACAGTCCCAACCTGAAGTACTCACAGTTTGAGATAAAGGCTTGCTGCTGGGGTGGGTTTATTTAAAGAGGGAATTGTGCCTGAATATGAGTTGAAGACAGCAGAGCAAGGCTAGTTTTATATTAGTTTCACTGTGAAAACAAACTTTCACACTCAATCCTTACACCTCTTTTATTTACTTTCTCTTTATAGCCATGTAATTCCGTATACTTTGAGAAAATGAATTATGTCCCATGCTAGCATTAACTGTAAGAGAACTAAATGCAAACAACACATTATACAGGTAAACACTACAGGATATGGCCATTAGAAGATACACTAGAATGCAAATTGTATGCTTCAGATGCTGAAAAACATTGTAAGGTGTTTGGATATGTTTGGTAGGGTATTTTATTCCCCTCAATTTAGTCCAAAGCACCCAAGATGCTTGGTAGTTCTGTTACTCTAAGATAGATTAGGCGATGCAATTACTTTAGTAGAGGGAAACACTTGCCTGAAACAATATGGAAGCCAATTTTATACAATTGAATTTGGATTTCAAAACCAGTCTCCTACACACAGAGCATAAACATCTTCCCTGTCATCTAGGTGGAGGCAGTCAAATGAGGCACCTAATTCACACCTGGTGGTAGGAAGCACGCTGGAACAGGGACCCGCTGCTGCAGCAGCTCTGTCTCTGCAAGAGGAGGAAGTCACAAGAACCTAGAAAAATGGTGCAAAGCTTTTATGGTTACTGCTGCAGGGTTTGTTAATGGCTCCACTGATAATTGTAACAGTGGCTAATAAAAGCTGGCTTTGCCTTTGCCTCTTAATTCCCAGATTTTGACTTTATTTTGTTCTTGTTCTCCTTCCCCTTCTCCGAGTTGGGGTTGGGGTTTTTTTTGTTTGGTTTGTTTCTCTCTTTTTTCTTCTTTTATGGTCCTCATCAAGCAGCTGTTCCTAGTGTGGGCTCCTCATCACTGCTGCTTCTCATTTGCCATAGTCCCTCCAGCACTCTCATGTCATCAACACCTGCTTCTTATTCTTTTGAGTGGTGACTAAAAGGCACATGAACCACATCCTTCCGTGTCATCTACAGAACAAAACTGCCTATTGCCAAGGCGAACAAAAAAAGACTAAGACTCTATCTGTTATCTTCCTGTTTTGCTTCCTTCTTTTCTTCTCTTACTTTTGTTTCTCTTTTTTTCTGCCCTTCTGTCACAGGAGGGCAGAATTCCTGGCCCCTTTTTCAGAGTAGCTGTTACTAATAATGTTTTCCCTTGCTAACCCATTAGCCGCTTAACCCATCAGCAAGTTAACAGCATTCTCAGAACCTGCTTTTCCTAAGTGCGTGCAAGTTTTGTGTTCCCAAACTGAATGTAAGTGTAACCTTTTGGTTGTTACTTATCTTCTTTTCCTCCTTTGTTAAAATGAAGGGAAATTTACCCTGCTGATTTTGCCAATAATTCCAGCCTGGATTCTTATCTCTGTAAAGCTGTGCTCTAGTTTGTGAGCCGAATTTAAGTCTTGCAGCTCACACTGCATTAGTTCTCTTTCTAAGAATCATTTTAGTATGTGTAAGGAAGTCTTTACTAATGTTATTGTTATTACTGTATTTGCTGGCATGTTTGTTATTCTAGATATAAAATGCATTATGGAGACTGGGTTCACTCCCAAAGAAGTGTATTTTGGTAGAGCTTTTCTGTGTGGGCAGGCAGCGAGGAGGACAGAGTTTTTTATGGGTTTGGAAAGCTTTGATAAGATGTTTAAAGAACCTCATGGAAGACAACCCTAAATCTAAATCCCTGTATTTCTAATAGGCAAAAAATGCAATTAACCATCTTTCCCTGGAGTGGTAATATAGCAGGCTCCAGCAGGTGTGTTACCATTGCAATATCAAAATAAAAAGTCTAGTCAGCCTTTCGCTATAAAAATAAGTGAAATGCAGAGCAGATGCTGTAATAACCATTAATTTACATTCATCACCTATATTTGTTATAAAAGTAGATGAGGACACTGGAAAAACAAGTTATTTTTGGCTCTTCCATGCAATATCAGAAGAAACCTACTGTAATGTGTTTAGCAGAGCAATGAATACATATTGGCCAAATTTATCTCTGCTATAACCCTGCAGAAATATAGAATGAATTTAGTCCTAAATTCCACTTTGTGGAAGGCAGGATAAAATTAGAGGCGTTTATTGAACATCACCTGGAGTTTTACCAAATCTGGTACCGAACTAACTTTAAAAAACTTCCCAAGGGAAACAGAACAGTATGCAGACTGTACTGCTAAGAATCTGTGTTAATCAGTTCCTGTTAGAAAAAGGTTTTAATGAGTTGCGTAATAACCTATATCCAGAGGAACTCGAAAGGAAAGTAGCATTTCTTGGGTGTGATTTCTGTAAGACTTCTGTGCTTAGTCCTCACGTTTTTGTACTGGTTTAACAATATGGCATGTTCTTGCATGAGCCACATGTAGGCATGGACACATGGCTCCGGGGTAAAAGGGCCAACAGGACCTTAGATTGTGCAGTACCTTTCAACTGGGGATGTTTCGCTGCAGTTCCCTTTCAACTGGGGATGAATTGCTGCATTTATAATTACAGGAACTTCACCATAGGTCTGTTTAAGCATGCTATTTACTAATTTTGAGAGGTGAAAGCAGAAAGCTCAACCAGCCTTGTTGGTTTACTAGAATGGTTGAAAGTTAAAGCACAGCGTTCGACTCCTGAAGTATTTTGTCCTTAAACACATAGTACCTGTGTCACCTCTGTCTTTGCTGTAATATTTGACAGCCTTTTCTACTAATGCCAAAGTATAGAAACAAGTAAAATAATTTCAAAATGATTCCTGGTTTCATTTTTTTTTCATGAAATACTGGTATTAAACCAAAGTTTTGACTACTCTGCAGAGTTGTGGTTTTACATTGAGGCTACAATCTAACAGATTGCTGTTCTAATAGAATCAAGGCATAAGTCTTTTTCTCCTCTGATTGTTATTCATGCAGGTGGGTGCTTTTGGTATTTTGCCTGTATTACAAATCCGATTTTTTTGAAAGCTCTATTATGTATCTGCCTTAGTTTTGAATGGAACCTTGATTAATGTCTTTTACTGGTGGCTTGCTAGACCTGTGAAACACATCAGTGGGGATTGTTTCAGGCTGGCTATGAAGCCAAGCTCTTGTGGGTTTCCAGCTAAGAGAAAAAAGGTTCGCACACAGAAAATTATCAAAGGTTCACTTTAGTACAAAAAAATCGGTTTTGTGCCATCGTTGTTGAAAAGTTCAAAGGTTTGTCTTTTCCCCATGATTTTTCGGTGAAAACAGTTGAGCAAATTCACCACAAATTTCCGGGGAGATTCAGTTCAAGGTAGGCATTTCTCAGGGAAAAAACATTGGGCTTGACATCTTTTTTTTCTAACTGGAAGTGTTACCGTTGTGCTCTGTTATTTTGTAGTAAAAGAGACAGCGCTTAAGAGTTTCGTGCTGAGCAGTTCTGAGCAGGGTGAGATAAGCAGTCAGTGACTTGCGGTGATTCTCCCTCAGCAATCACATATACATGGAGAGGATGGCATCTGCGTATGTGTCACTTTCCAGTGGCCGTGTGTGTTAGCAGGGTTCTGGCTTTAACGCTGACATGGACGGATGTTCACACAACATGTCTGTGGCTATTTTACATTGGCAGTTGCTTTCCCTGGACTCCTTTGGTTGTCACTGGAAAGCAAATACTTCTCTGGAGGGCAATTCAGAAAAGGAGCCTAATTTAGTTGTGCAGAATTGGTCTCTGGAGAATCTCTACTTCTCTCCATTGACTGTAAAGGGCATCTAAATTTGGGCTTAAAGATAGATAGTGGGAATACTTCCTTCTCTTTTTTCCCAGCTTCCTCAGTAGTTCTGACCTGATTTTAAGGGCTTTGAGTAACTGGATCATGTGATGTCTCTTCTTGAGAGCTGTCAGCACCCAAAACCACGCAAGGGAATGCATTTCACGGGCCAGACTTGAAGGGCCTGGGTGCTAAGACCCAGTGGATTTAAAAGACATAGGATCTGAAAGTTGAATCTCTATTAAACAACTGGTAATGGGCTATAAAGATAATAATGGTTACAGGGGCTGCAACAAGAGTGCAGAACTGATCTTGAGCAGCTACTTGGGGCAGGAAGTGGGGGAAAAACACATTCCATGTTGTGGACAGGACAGATATTTATATACAAATTACTGTTTGGAGAGGAAAGTAACTTTATTTGTATTGAGCACAAAGCCACAGAATGGTGTTTCCAAGAAAATGACAGTCCAACAAAAGTTACATCTACATCAATGGGTAATGCAGTATAAAGTGAGTAGATAGGTGGGATGAAAGAATTGGTGTTGAGCATCTCACATCCGCTACTCTGGGTTCAGGGGGTGAGGCTGTGAGGGCAAGGAGGGCTGTTGTTTTTTGGACTAGCTTTAGTCTGGTCCTGTGGACTGGACCACTGGAGTGGTTGGTTGCATTTGGTGCTCTCAGTGTATGTTTTGATGCAGTTTTGTCCTAAAGGAATCCACAAGGTATGTCGCGGGCTGGTACAGTGATGATTGGGAGATGCATGTCAGAAGTGCTTTCTGGATCTGAACCAAATTGCTAATGTAGGCCTACCCAAAGACACTTTAAAGGGGCAGACTTTTATTTTAAGCTTCCTGAATGCCTTTTGTTCAGCTGAGTAAAGTTGCTTGAATATTTTCATCAAATTGTTAATCAATTTGTTAAATTGACGAAAGTTAATTTCCTTCTGAACACTTCTCTCAAATTTGTCCTTCACCCCCCCTCCCTAATTCTGTGAACTCCTTTGCCTGCCCTTAAGAACATCAGAGCTTGGTACATGACCACCTTACCTCCCAATGGTCAGTTGCTGCAGCATGCCATAGGATGAGATGTTACTCCTGGTTTAGCTATATTTTGTATTTCCATTGAGCAGAAATCAGAAAGTACCAGAGCTGGAAGAAATGTGAGTGACACACACAGATCTTTCACAGAATAAGGAAAGGAAGAAAGGTGACTATTTGTAATAGAGGATCAAGCTTGCTGTATTGTGGCTTGTACCTCTGACAAATGGAAGAGTATTACTGTCTGGTAAGGACTGCAGAGCTTCGCCCAGTGACGAGGTGTTTCATGAACTCTGAACTAAAACCGCAATTCAAGCATGCCTTAGTTACCTTGGAGGGATGCCAACAGACACTACACATGGTAGCAAAGAATCCATTTTCTACTTTTGTGATTATTTTCTATTATACGTTTTTGTCCCTTTTGCTTTTATGTGTTTTCTCTAAGTTTGTTTTTTTAGTACAAATCATGAAACAAATACTACAAGCTAAAATGTTTGTAGTATGTCCTCCCTCTCATCCTGTATGTATAGCACCATAGCCTAATGGCATGTACGCCCTTTAAGATTCCCATTAGCTTTGTGAATAGCAAAAAACAAATATTACCTTATGCTCCAGACAGGATAACATCTAAGGCATTAACTCCGCAAGAACTTGGCCAGATTTTCAAGTACGGGTAATTAATGACCTACAAACCCTACCTGTGGCAGAATTACAACAGCAGCTTTCTCCTGCTGGCCTACTATTGCTATCCCCTGGAGATGAGGCTTTGGAGAAATAACCATCAGCCAATTCCATTCAGGCATTCACCCCTCTCCTGAGATTCACAAAAGGGTGATGAAGTACCTGTTTGTGTGCTTTTTAATGTGACCAGCAGACACTCCATGGTTGCCACAAAGAGTATCTGAAAGACAACAAAAAAAAACCCTAGGTGGCTTTTGAAGCAGGAGAGACCTGAAGTAGATGTTTTCAAACTGTGAATCTCCTTTAGACCTGTTGTGTGTCAGGTATGTTGCACTTTAATCAGGATTTCAAAAGAGTACAAACTAAAATGTGGGTAGGAAAAGGAAGAATGGGTTACTGGCCTTGCCTAAAATTCAGAGGTAGCAGAGGACTCGCCAGAGAAACGCACACTCTTGCACACTTGCTATAGCACGCAAATCCCATTTATAAATATTGCAGCAGAGGAAGGTACAAACGTAATCATTTGTGATTTCAATAATTTATATTAATACACAATTCATGAATTCAGTGTTTGCACATTTGGAGAATGCTACAGCTGAAATGGATCTACTGGGAATGCAAGAGACGAGTAAGTAATGGCTTCCATGTCTTTTCAGCACCTTGGAAGAATAAGACAGCTACAAAATTCAAAGATCCAGGTAATTCCTGACATTAAAACTGCTGCCAAATACATGAATGAATGCAAGTCATAAAGCAAGAAAAAAATTACCCATGAACCTGAGTGTTGAAAACAGTGTGTAAACACTGAAGTGTAGCTCTTAAGTCTGCAGGTACGTTTTCCTATAGCACAAAAGCAGCTCCATTCAAAGATATCAGCAGCTCACTTTTCTTTGATTTTTGTACTGTAGTACATATGTGTATGTGTGTATACAGTTGTTGGGTGCATAAAATACTCATCTATGTATCTCTTCAATAGATGCCATTTCCAAAGCAATGTATATCCAAATGCTATGTGATATGTAGTCCATGGCAAAACCTTCCAAGGACTCACACTAGTTTTGCGGCAATAGGACTTCACCAGTGGATGTAATGACCAGTAACTAGGAGAGTGGAGAAAGTGCATCATTAGCACTTTGTAAATCTGACTCCAAGGTATGTAAGGTTCCTGATAGCTTTGGGAGATAGCAATGTCACCAGCAAGAGACTTTGCCTCTGTTGGCTTCCTTTTTAACTATTTTTATTTCCATATTTCAAAATTAGGGATGTTGGGGTGTGTTTTGATGGGAAGCAGGGCATCTCTTCTGCTGGCAGACCAGTGCGTCATCTGTCACGCTTGGTGGCAAGAGAGCTTTCTTTTCTTGACATGAAACGTAATTGTTGCCAGAGGTAGGAACTTGGGCTTGGCTCCGATTTATTTATGTTATTTTTGTCATGGAAGAATGAAAAATTGAGGCAAATGTCTTCAACAGAAAACTGCTGACCAGATGAGAAACAACAGTTGAAACAAGGTGGGGAGATTAGAGGGGTTTAGGTTTCTTCTGAAGGAAGATCTAATTACATTTTTCTAGCTGTCACAATTATTGATGGTTTAATTTGTAAGTCTTTTTGTGCCAACCTAATTTTCATTGATGACATGAAAATTTTATGAGTCAAAAATTACTTTTCATTTTTATAGGTGATTTTAAAGGGAATTTTAAAAATAAAACTTCAAAGCTCCTGTTAAACTGAATAATTCCTGCCTTAACTGTAACTACTGTTTATATTCATGTGTTGGTGTAGACACTGCAACCACTTTCAATGCACCCAGATAATTCGGGCTACTGTGATTTGTTACTGGTATATTGCCACAGTCACTCTGAACAGTTAGGAGAGGTGATGCAGTCATAAAAACCCTCCACCGTGCTTATTTTGGGAGTCATCACAAATGGTAGTGCAACAGCAGATGGGAAATCTTCAGGAAGTTCTCATACAAGTGTAGCTTGAACTGCTTAATGAGAAGTGGAAATCTCCTGCTGAACGTGCTTTCAGTTCTTCTTTTAGTAAAGGGTAAGAAAAGCTCCAAGAATTATTTATTGTCTGGGTCCGAAAATGTCATTCAGAAACACAGCATCACAATGAGGGGCTCTAATTTATGTATGTTTTTTCCTCCAAAAAGGTAAACTATTCACCCGAGCCATCAAGGAGACAGAATCTGAATGATTAAAGCATCTTCTTGCAGGGGAAAAAAAAGATTGGCAGTTGCATTTTTTTTGTTTGATGCAGCTCTGCCCTAAAAATTAAAAAAGAAAAATCCTGTTAGGATGTGTTGTTGAGAATCCCGTTTTATAATGCAGACACTATAAATTACAAAGAAATAAAATGAAGATGCTAGTAATGTCCTTATCCAGATGAGCTGTGCTCTTGTGATTAATCATGTCACCAGAAACCCATGTAATCTGTAACTGCTTGTCTTATTTATCTGTTTATTGGGCTATCAGATGTTCCCATTTCAGTAAGTGCTTGCTCTCTACTGAGAAGGTACTTAACGTGTTGCATCACTGTGGGCTTTTTCGAGGGCTCCATGCTCCTCAGCTTGGCAGCCCCATTTAGCTTCTGCTATCCTCCAGGCAACGCTGACTGTCAGCAGCTCTACAGCTCCCACATCAGGGCCTTGTCGCCTGTGAGGACAAAGTTCTGACTAGAAGGCCTTCATTAGGTCTAGGGTGACGCATCCCTGCCATGGCAGGGGATTGTAACTGGATGATCTTAAGGTCCTTTCCAATACAAACCATTCTGTGATTAAGGGCTGTACTTTTTTCAGTATCTAAGTTATCCATAGGAGCTGCCCGTAAGGGTAGACCTTCTCTAAAATCTAAATGTCCCCTTTCTCCCTGTAGCACCTAGCACGTGCCAACTAAGTGACAGCATGAGGATGTGTCTAGCTCAGGGGAAAACCTTCTGTTTTGAAAAGAAGGTTTCTGAGGGCAGTTCAATGTATTTTCCTTCAGGGTACGGTACTTCCCAGAAGCAAGCTCACAGTCTAAGCCCAAGGCTTGCTCTGTAGTCCGTGAAGGACTTCCAGAGGGCAGATCTGAGCCACAGCTAGGCTTACTTGCCCTCTGGAAATGCCTCTGTGTTTCTCCCCACTGTAGTAAGAGCCCAAGGTGACCAAAGTTATCACAGAGGGGCAAAGAAGTGGAGCAAACAAAAGGGTTTAGTTTGGCAGGAGAGCTGCAAGAGGGGGACAGCAGAGGGGCAGCAGCTTCTGATCAGACTTGTCATAAAGTAACAGGAACTTGAACTGTTCTGAGTGTTAAAGGACAGGAAAGCAGAGGAATCCACAGCTGGAAATGACTTCTTAGAAACATTAATGAACATTAAAAAATGGAAGGATAGAACAAACAAGGCAAAACTCATCCTGTGTTCCTACCCTTCATTCTTCCTGGTCACAAATTATTACTCTCTAATTTCTGTGCATGGTCCTGGCAGCTGACATTTTCAGAGGGAAAATAGCTGGTTTGTAAGGAAGGAAAAGGGAAGTTGGGAATGAAAAAGATCAAGCCAGAAATACTATGAGTTCCAAGAGATATGGAAAGTGAGTGAGCAGGAGAGGAAGAGCCAGGGGAGCAGAGGAGGATTTTTAAGTGATTAAATTAATTTGATGAAATTTCACCCAATTAATTTGCTTTTGAAACATTAATATGTGTAGGATGCATGATATATGTATGCTCAGAAGTAGGATACAATGCATAGGGTGCACGATAAGTGTATGCACATAAAAAGGATAAAATCAAGTAAGACAAAATCTGTCATTTCTCAAGACTATATTAGTTGTGCATTAACTTTCTTTTGGCAAGACAACTTGTTCTTAAAAACTCCCATTGATGAAGGATCCCCAGTCTTGCCTGGCAGTGTATTACACTGTTTAGCCATCATTATTTGTTTTCCTAATAGCTCCTACAAATCTTACTTGCTGCAGTTTCAATCCATTGTTTCTTGTCCTATTCATTGTGGAGAAGGAGAAGCAGGACATGCTTCTCCTCTTTGCAACAGCCTGCTACATATTTGAATAGTTGCCATGCTAACTCTAAGCATTCTTTGCTCTAGCCTTTGCACCCCTCTCTTACTCAGATATATGTCCTAGGCTGTTGTTAAACCCAACTGTTTTCCATATTTATTAACAAATGTGCTCAACATTCCCCAGAAAATTCTATTCAAGACCATCTATCTCAGTTTCAGGGTGATGTGAAAATACGTCCATATGTTGAGAAGCAGCACTCTCATTTGCATGTCCCAGGGTGATGCCTACCTTATTTGTAATGGGAGACCATTATTAATCCACCTCTTTAAAGTCTACTCTAATATCCTGGTATTTTTTTTCGTGGTTAAGTATATAACTTCCTGTCTCACGGGTGAAACCGTTCAGCTGTTATAGATACAGTTGAAGATACTGTACAGAAGTGCTGTTGTATCTTGTACTTCTTGTCAGGTAAGTGCCTTGGGGTTTTTTTCCTGATTGTGTCCCCATCTCTAGTGTGCTTGCAGTTACATCCACCTTGAGCTCACCAGAAATTGTAATAACTGTGTTCCCTGTTTCGTCATTCTTGGCACCCCTGCAAACAGTGACTTGGCCCGGGACAAACCGCTGTAATACCCCTTAATACCGCCACATCAATAGCCAGCCATTATAATTGCGCCCCGACCATCCTTTTCCAAACACCTGTGCGCCCACTTTTGAGTGGTTCCATCAGGAAGCAATGATGCATCTTACACAACTTTTTCCAGTATGCCCAGTTCAGCCTCAGCTTTCTTTTTTGGCTGCACTCCATAATGAACTCCAGTATTTGTACCGCTGCCTCCCATCTTCCTGGCTGGCTGACTAAGGGCCTGATTATTTTCCAACAACTTTTGTAATTATCCTTGAAGAACTAAATTGCTATCTGTTATGTACAGTCCATCTGTCATTATGATAACTGTTCCTCTCCTCATAATATTTCCATGTGGGCTTTAATTGGCAAGCTTTTGTAGCTTGGTAAAGATTTAATGAACTTTGTCTCTACTCTGAAGAACAAATTTCAAAGGCAGGAACACTAACAAGTATAGCTGCTACTCACCCAAGATAAAGGTGTCTCACTCATAACATGCTCTGGGTTTATGGTTAAAAATCTCTTTACAGATGCATGACATTGCAAAAAATAGGCAAACCTGACTTTTCTAGTATATGCTTTTCTACACAGCCACCCTTATTTGGACAAAAAAGGCTGTGGAGAGCTCTCACAAGGCAACTTCACAGCCTTTGCTATGCAAACCCTGTGTAACTTCAGGGCATGCTGTTTCAGGTTGCGGGCTGGATTGAAGGTTGCTGCTTGTGATAGCTAGTTAGATGGCTCTCTGCTGTGCCTGCTCCCACCTTGGAATAAAGTCACTTCTCTCAGAAAATATATTGCAAAAATTTAATTGAGAACAGCTTAGAAGAAAAATGCCTGCAAGTGTATTAAAACATAAATCTTTTGGTAGCGCCTTATAACAAAGGTCTGCGAGGTCAGTAGCTTGCATTTAAAATCTCAAGTAGGTTGGAGGTAATTATGATCACGTAGATGCAGCACTGTACGTCATGGCTGATATAATTAGAGGTCTTATTTCTCCACAGGCTAATCAGAATGTAACAAATCCTTACAGACTGCAACACCTTCCACTTTGATTCTCCAAAGTGTTAATTAAGTTTCCAAGGTCTCTCAGAATGTCCTTTTGTGGTTTTGTTTGTTTGTTGGGAAGGGGGTATATGGTTTGTTTGTGGTTTGGTTTTGATTTTCTGTAGAGCTAAGAAGCTCTGGCCAGAACTGTTGTGTGGCTTTAGGTGAGAACTTTAGATGGAAGAACTCTGGTGCTACGATTGTTAACATCCAGCTAAATCTATCAGAGTGCATTTCCTTTTCCTGAAGTAGTTAGCATTGCATTAATTTGTTTTCTAGTTAACTGTAGCAGTAGAAGTGGTAAAAATAGATTATTTTTTAAAGTAAGGGAGAGATTTCATTTTAAAGACCATTTAGGCATTGCTTATTTAGCAATCCATATTTTGTTATTTGCATCTATATTTATGCTCTGCAGAAGAATTAACACTCTGCCTCAAAGCGTACTTCAGATTTAGGTGATGATAGTGGTTCAGGACTATAAGGGCTCTCCTCATTCTGAGTCAGGGATGAGAAGTACAGAAAACAGTAGAGAATATATACTGTTGTATGCACCAGCTCTTTGATAAGATATAGAAGAAGAATTATGGCTGTTAGGCACTTCTACTGTCACTATTGAAAAATGCAACATTATTATTCCTTATGGCCAGGGACTTCAGAACTAATAACTTTATTCTGCATGCAGTTAATCTGATTTTTGCCTATTTTTTTTATCTCATACTTTGGTTTGTTGCTTTTGTTTCTTTACATCTAATATCAAGTAGCAAAGTAATTCTGCGTATTTTCCAGACATGGCTTTCTTTTAATGGTAAATATAGTAACATGTAGGCAAGTTATCAGTCCTTTTCAAGGTATTGGAGTATTTTACATCTGAAACATTCCATGTGAGAGATCATTACTCTCTAAAGTTCAGCTGGTGCTTAGCAAAGCTTTCAGCGCTTGCTGTTCTTCTGCAAGAAGGGAGATGCATTTTGAAGAGAGGTAGTTGACTGGGGACTTGGTGGAACTGTTTACATGGATTTGGATGAGAAGGTTTAGCAATTTTAACAAATTCCAAATTGCTGTATGCTTTCTTGCTCCTGCTATTCTCATGGTAGCAGAGAACTCTGATTCATGATGCTGATTTGAGGGCCTGCCAATTATTTTAAGTGTGAAAGCAAGGACTAGATCTACTGCTTTCTCGTTTTTCTCTTTTTCCTGAAAAAGGTACAGATTTTTTTCTCTGTTTATTTACTTTTTTGACTTCTTTCTTGAAGAACTGGCCTTAATTTCTTTCAGAAGTAGTCGCTCTTTCAGAAATGCCGCTTGCACCATCTCTTCCTGCATCAGAGGCTCCCTAGTTTTGGAAACCCAGGAAGCCCGGCTTGGAAAACACTGGATAAATAACTTCAAATTCCTGATGAACAAAGGAAAATAAAAGTCATTGGATTTTGGAAATTTCTACACAAAGCTCTTTTTGAAACTGTTTGTCTTTCTCATTGGTGAGGAGAAGGGAGCTATGGTGGCTGCTGAGAGGAGATAGTACAATAAAGCTAGACACAAATGATTAACAGAGGCAAAGCAGAAGACTAAGAGAAGTTATTTATATTGAATAGATCGCATGCTAATGCAAATATAAATAGGTTGTAACTACAAATATAAATAATTTGTAGTTAAATAGTAAATTTCTAGTTTAAATAAATAAGTTGTAAGTATACAAATATAAATATGTATATAAATAGGTTG
The DNA here is from genome assembly GCA_025447955.1 of Psilopsiagon aurifrons. Taxonomy (NCBI): domain Eukaryota; kingdom Metazoa; phylum Chordata; class Aves; order Psittaciformes; family Psittacidae; genus Psilopsiagon; species Psilopsiagon aurifrons. The sequence continues at coordinate 42,567 of JAOEHY010017156.1, forward strand.
TAACTCCTAAAAGTTACTCTCTGCAGAAGCTATGAAGTAATTTCCAGTTCTCAGTGTATAGGACTATTAAGACTCCCTGCTCCTGACTGAGAGCAGGGACCTTAACCTTTGCTCCTTCTGTTTTTCAAGAAACTCTTCCCAAGTTATTGAAAATGCTTTAACACATATACTTCTTTCTTTAAGCTGTTAGTATTGTATCTAAAGCTCTTAACAATTCATTAACTCATTGGAGTACAGACAAGAAGCTGGGTCTCCAGCTGAGCACCAAAGTAGGAGGTTTCAGTGTTACTGCACCACCCAGGCCATCTTCTGGATCAAACTTTGAGTGCAGGATTCATGAAGGGTTTGAATTCAGTTTAGTTACTGCTGGAAAGTTGACTAAACTGAGCTTGTTTTAAATAATGACTTAGCTTAGAATCTGGTTCATGATCTGCTCCCTACAGAAAGAGGTTTTAAAAGAAATCAGGAGGAGGATTAATACCTTCCCAATAGTCTTTGGCAATGGCATTAGCATTTTTAAGTAAACACTAATAAAATTCCAAATTTAAGCCCACTTTTCATCACTGTGTGGATACCTCTTGCTGATGAGAAGTCACTGTGGAAATGAATAATAAGGAGGAACTGCCAGAATTTGTCTTCACTTGAATGGTGCCATGGTCCAATTTACACAGCTTCAGTAGTGGGAGACAAATGAGCAGTGATTATCATTTATTCTCAGGAGCAATGGTGGTATGAATGGCTCTATCCAAAATAATCAGAGTGTTGGCTATAAGCCAGAGCAAAGGAAAGAGCAACACATGGTGTTGTACAGATTTGGGCAGTCATATAGCTTCTGACTGGAAAAATCTAAACTGAATGGATGGGATGGAGGGCGGCGGGGGAAAAGATGTTCTAATACTGTCATTTGAGAAGACTGATAGCTGTGAGATCAGACTTCCTAGTGCAGGTATCTTTAAAACACAAAACCCCACAATATTCCGTCTCCTGTATCATTTCTTCTGTACTCAGGAGGATTACACAGTGCCTTCTAGCCTTTTCTCCACATGAATCAAACACCCCCAGTCCTTGACTAAGCGGGACTAATCTATCCACCAATCATCTCCTGCTCATTTCATTTCTAAGGTAGTAGTTAAAGCATAAAAGTTTGTGTGAGAATATGAAATGCTTCAACCCATTTTCTTTCTGGTTAGTTGTCTTTCTGTCTTTCTAACTTACCTGTTCACTTTAGATAATGGGATTGGTGCTTAGAAGGTGTCTTGGACTCCTGCTGGATAGGCAGAGAAATGTTTTCTGATCCTGCAGTGCTGGTGCTGTTAATACTTGCTCTACATACATTCTGATATTTCTTCTCATCATCAGACACCCAAAAAGAAAAGCAATACCGTGCTCTCAGTTGGAAGATCAGGAGTGAAAAGACTAAGATTTAAGTTCTTTGGAAAGGGCTGCAGTCCCACTGGATTGACAGCTATTGCACCCTTTTTTGTCAGTTGAGGTGGACTCATTTGAAGGTTTGATTTCTTTTTAACTACTGAAAAAGGTGGGCAAAATAGCATCAGATTTATTATAGAGTAATCCAGTACAAGAGTTGTCAGTGCCTTATTATGACAGAGTTCTTTACTTACTGTATTTTGCACTTTGGAGCCCTCTATGAGCTGCCTTCCATCATCAGAGCTCTGCTGAGGATCTTAATTTGTGTAACCGCTATAGGAAAGGCTCTGAGCAAATTTTATCCAGCCTGAGGCGCTACATATTACACAGTCTTGTGAACCCTGGAACTTGACTTCATTAAACTGACGGTTTATTGAAGTTCTCATTACTATTGTTCATTTTTTGTTAGTTTGTTAGATTTGTTATGTTCATTCCTCTATAGAGTTGCAGATGAGGTCACTGAAGGAAGCTGTGTTTGCAATAGAAAAGAAATGGGGAAAAAAAGAGGCAAATTATGAGGTACTTTCTTTGTTTTTAAAATCAAAGTCAGCTGTAACAAGAGGCAGACTTCCTGAGCATCCTACCCGCTGCATTGCAGAGATAATGTGAATGAGAGCTATTGTGATATCACCTTGGGGAACAGCTCCAAAGAGCAGTTCTTTAACAGCCGTCTTATCTTCATACTGGCTGATTTATACTTTAATTAATTATATATGGCATAAATTGTAGCCTGGTAAAAATGATATGAGCCATTTTAGGACAGGGAATGTGATATTTTGCCACCACTAATAACAGGCTACAGCTTTATGTCAACCTGACAATACAGAGTCTCAGGATCGATGGGGTTTGTCTTGGCCTGAGCTTGTAGCTTGGTTAACACCTTCCAGAAGCCACCTGACTGGTGCCTAAGATGGAGAGGCTTTAGCTTAGTATTACAGTCATAAAAGCACAGACAGACCCCACTGTCCCTGTGTACTCAACAGCAGTGCTTTGATTAAGTGAGGCTGTTGCGCAACTTTCAAAGTTTGGCTGGGATCTGATGAAGAGGAGTGAGATTGGGATGAGAAAGTTAACAATTAGTCCCAAGTAGACCCAAGACTGAAGAAGGAGGAAAATCCCACCACTAAGGTCCTCCCAGCAAGGACTTCAGAATGATAATGATGTGTCGTAACTCTACCACCACCACCACAAGATGAGGGGGATTGAAATGGTCAAATTTAGGACCTTAATGCTGCACCTAAACAATGAACATAACACCAGAGAACAGGACTGGTATTGGCTGTTTTGTCTAAAAATTGTAACTGCATCATCAGTGAACTTTTTCTCTGTTAATGAGATAATTAAGGACCACTGGACAGCTAAAAGAGTAACAAAGAATTCTTAGTTCAATGGATAGTGTGTTTACTTTTTGCCCATAACAAGATGTTGATGCTGACAAAATAACCCAACAGTAAATTTGGTACTGAATTAACGAATTAATGTAGCTGCATTTGCAGTTATGGTACCAAAACTGTACGTTATTTTGTTTGATGGTACATGCCAAATACAGAAAAGAGATCAGCCTTGCAACATATCTTGACTAAGTGCTGAAGCAGTTCTAATTCCTTCTACTTAGTTAAAACATGCTCTGGTTCTAACAAGCTGATGCACCACAAAACTTAGTGCCTTGCTCTCCAATTAGCAGAAGCTAGGTATTATCCATATCGAGGGTAAATTTGTCTTTCCCTATTCCTTGATATTCCTCGTCAAAGCTTTAATTTACTAGGCCTCTGCCTTTCAAACCCAAACTCTATTCTCTCTTACTTGAATGGGGCGCTAAAATCCTCATGTATAGGCAACATGTGATAAGACACTGTAAATTCTTAATAAATCTTGCCTCCCATACTGCGAAATTTTGAAAGTGAGCTGTCCCAGGTGGATTCCTCAGTGTCTTATATCAGTCTGGATTTTCCTTCCCTCGTCATGGCTTTTATCATGAAACTTGAAGAAACTTACCCATTTCCCTGTCAGCATTGATGGAAAGTGAGCTGCAAATGCAGCAATTACCAGAGGCCCAAATTCTCTTACTATCTCACCTTTTCACATGATTTCATGTGTACAGATCCTCATGATTTACTTCACAGTATCTTGAAAAGCATCTTTTCCTTTGCAAACCAGACTAAAACATCATTTTAACCTACAAAGAAATAGCACTGGGCTTGTTTCTCGTTCACATGCTCTACAAATATGGTTTCTGAATAACGACAGAGACTTTCTGAAGTGTTTTTGCTCTTCATTTGATTTGCTATTGAGTCAACATATTGTACTCTGATGGCAAGCTTGTATTCCAGTATACAGGATGCTTTTAAATTATCATAGGCACTAAAGAATGTAATGACTTATTATGGTTTGTTGTCTGCATTTTGGTTGTGTGTGTGTTATTTACTATACTCATGATATTTACTTGTTCCTCACATCTGCCATGCTTTCATTACCTTAATGGTCAGAGTAAATATTTTACATTACAGTAGGAGTGGTAAAACATATTCCATAGTGAGAATGAAGTAAATAACCCAATACTGTATCTTTACTCTCTAATCCTATAGAACTGAGGGGTTTTTAGTTTTGTTTTGGTCTTAAATCTCAGAGCATCGCTGTTGAAGTAAAGTTTACCTCCAATTAAAATTGGCCTACAAGCCTTATAAAATATTCTTGTGTAACCAGTTCCTCTACTTGGGGCATACAAATCTACTACATGATGAAATCCGTTTCCCTAATGATGCAGCTGGCAAAAACAAACACATTATTCACAACTAGCAGCAATTTGAGCCCCTCAACTTATTCTTTAAAGCAGCTTTAAGGTCATCGTTCCATTGATAAATATACCCTAAAATAACAGATATGGAGTAAAAGCCTGGGTAGAACTACATGAGGGAAATGGGGTGCAAGGGGACAGAAAGGGTGCACCTTTTGTAATTGTGGCCTGCATTAAAATGATATTGAGCTGGGCCAGGAGTCATACCCTGGATTAAAGATCTTTAGGAAAGAGTTTCATCAGGAGTCAGCAATTTCTTCCTCCCTTCAAAGAAGTTAAGCTTTTCTTGGGATACACCACTTGCAGTGTATAGCCTCAAGTGTAACACAGATTTATTTGGCTTAGCATCTTAAGTAGGTGATATTTGCAAGAGCATTCCCTTCTCCTCTTCTTGCCAAGGCAGGAAATAATATTAACCAGCTTTGCTAAAGTCATTTTGCTCCATTATTTCAGGTAGAAAGACCCATGGGAAGAAAAGGTCAGAGCTCAACAGGAGGGAATAAAACTTAGGGGAGCAAGAAGGAGGAGAAGAAAGGAATGAGGAAAAAAATATTAAAACAAGAGAAAAAAAGAATAAAGGAAATGCACAAAATATAGAGATCCTGATCAGTTGTGATGTTCAGGTAAAGTATTAATTTTAAGCCTTTTAAAGCTTAAATACTTCAGAGCATTGAGCTAGAAGAATTGCCTAAATACAAAGTTTCACTAGTTGAAATAAAAACTGTCAGGTATCATGTCCCAGTGCTAATTAAGCCAGTACAAATTGGTGCTTTAAAATATAGTGATTTAAGGCCTTGGTTATGTTTGTGGATTTATCCCAGTCTACAGAACAGATTTCACAGGTGAAATTAACACGCCAGGCAAAAGTACACGTCATGCTTCCACAAGGAGGGCTCTAGTTTACAAATGAACTGTGCTAACATCAACCTACAACTAAGTTCATGGGCATTACACTATCGTTTGGTATGATATTGCAAGGCTGCCAAAGCTTGCTATTAATCTTGGTTTTCCCTTCCTGCTTCTGTTCCACTTGCCACTTTTGCTATACAGGGAAAGCACCCTTGAGCTCTGTGTTAGTAACTTTATCCATCTCTTACTTTTTTCCAGCTGTGCTGTCAACCTCCTGTCTGTCCTTTATGGTTCATAGGCAGTACCTTGGAATGTGAATAATAATGTTGCTTTAGTGATCTTTAGTGATTATACCCCATTACTGGGCCAATACCTGCTGAATCTCAATTTGAAACATCTTCATCATTGGTATTTGGATATCATGGTGAGAAACCTATCAATAATGTCCCTGATAGAATATTCCTGCAGTAGAAGCCTGGGCATGACTTGGCACTGTCGGGGAGGGAGTAACTTCAGCCATGGCCGAGGGAATTAAAACATCTGAAATGGCATCAGGCAAATGTGATAGGTATAGTGGCACAGTCAGCACAATTTCTTAAAGGGCAGGAAAGGAAAAGCAGAGGTTCTGCAGGGGTAGAAGTTTGCTGCATATTTCACCAAAAGCAGGAGCAGCCCAGTTGGATGTGGTAGACTGTCTGAAAATGTAGGAGACAGACTTTCTAAGGTGACAAAGTACCAAAGGGTGAATGCAACCAACTACAGCAAAAACCTCATAGGTGCTAATCTGCATTTTAGGCCCTTCAAAAATCTGACCTTAAGCCTTAACTAAATTGCTATCTGCTTTCTCATGGAGTAGATACTCCCCCCCCCCCAAAAAAAAAAAAAAAACAAAAAAAACAACACCCTAACTTGGTAAGTTTGCTCAACTCTAAATGCATTTTCTAGAAATTTCTGTGTACATTTGTACATCGTGTACTGGGTCTTGTGTATAGAGAGCTTAATGAACAGAATTACTTTCTGCTTTAAATTTCAGACATTTTTAAGCAAACTCTGTATGTATAACACCTTTGGACCTTCTTAGACTGCATATAGTCTTTATTAACATATTTAAGGTAGATGCAGGATCACAGATAACAAAACTGACATCGATATTTTACATTTGATGTGCATACCACTTTAAAATTAAGCTCATTAAGGATAATAGAATGATCCATTGGCAGGCCTGCAGCTGCAGACGAAGAGGTGACAGGCTATTTGGTGAACAATTTACCGAGTGTCTCACTCCCTCCTCCTTCTTAACCATGGGCATTGTAAGTTCATTCTATTAACCTTAATAGGTTTGCTTTCAAAGTGTTTTACTCTGAAGATTTAAACGTGAACTCTATCATATGTCAGCCTGCAGCTAACTTAAGCAACTAAACTAAAAGAAGACGCAATCTAACACATTTATCTATGAGCATATTTGTATGTATGTCCACAAGTAGCAGCATCTAATGCACATGAAGAGATGATGTACAGTGCCCTGCATGATGCTCTTCACTGTAGGTGTTTTGTTATTCCACAGGGTCTCCCAGGAATTTTTCTTTCAGTTAAAGAAGTATTACTGGCAGGTATCTCCAGCTAGCTGAGTGTCTTTGCATGCACTAGTTGGAAAGGTTGTGCACCAGAGAGAAGCTTGTTTTCCTCAAGCAGCAATTCCAGCAGATATATGAGGGCTGCCCTCTGTCCCAGCAGGACATTCTTTTCTCTCCACCTGGGACTCAAAGACAGAATTAGCAAGCAGTAACAGATTCAGCATTTGTGTTGAGGGCAGGCTCAGGCAGCTTTGTTCATACTAATGGAACAGAATAGCAGCCATTATCTTTTCTCTATTGCTGGTTTTTAGGCTGTTCATCCCGCAGTGCTGCTGCCACTTCAATGGAACCTAACAAAGACACTGAAGCAGGTAGGTGCCTCCATCATTTCCATCCCAGAGATTCCGCAAAGTGGCTCCTATCACAGTGACACTATCCCTGACAGATTTAGGTCCTTTCAGGCCTCAACATTTCTGTCCTTACTTTGATGAGTTAAAGCAGTGGCTTGCAGAGGTCATTACAGCTGTAATTGTCAGCTATCGATAGCCCCACTTCTCATCACCCTTGCAATCATCACCACAGTGAATGCTATATGGGCCTTGGCTAAACTTAGCCCAGTCAAGACACCAGTGATTTGCGGCCAGGACCTAGACCTGTTCTTATCCTGAGACAGTATTCACCTTCTGATCTCCACCACCTTAGGTTCATGTTGACTGCCCTGCTTGCTCAAATGGCTGCAGGTAAAGGTTGCCCTCTGCAGTTTTACAAGACCACTTCTTTTCCCTGGGACAGGGATGAGAACCTGACAGACCACCATGTAAAGCTACTGCAGCTTTCTTTCACTCGGAACACAGTAGCACATGGACATGGCGAGATATGCAGGAAAGCATTCCTCACACCTCAGTAGCCCATGCCATCCCATCTGCTCTCACATCCAGTTCAAATGCACAATACTCACTTCCTGAATGCTGCCTCCGCATGCTACCTACTGAGAGGGCTATGCTTGAGGAGTAGCGCGGTTAGCAGGACCCAGGATAGAGACATCAAGAACTAAAAACCCATGTATTTTTTTGGTGCAGTGGAATGCACTTAGATTAGACTGTGCTGAAGATATGGTCCTGAGAAGAAAATGTGGAGTGATTCTCCATATTGGGTGACCCAGACTGAGAGGACAATGAGAATTCCAGGCAAAATAAGATAATCCTTCCAGGCAGAACAGAATGCAGCATCTCATTGGATTGTTCCTACTTCTTAAGTCTTCTTGTGCTGCCAGGACACCACAGTGAAGGCCTCTCAGAAACTCCTAACCAGGTTGCTGAAACATCTCAGCCATCTGCATAGTCTCCTGACTCCACAGAGTCAAGAATACAGCCATAGCTATTAGACTGCACGATCTCTGTTTGTCCATAGTGACTTGATAGCAGCTGATTAGATGAAAATTCTTTATTTCTAAAAGTTATCACTTCAATACACAATCCTCTTTCCAAAGTTTATCTTGCATTCATCTTCATGACAGAATATTATTCATTAGCATAATAAATCTTCTTCTCAATTTGTATAGAATAGCTTGATAAACAAATGCCATCTGTCTATTCATTAGTAATACAGAGTTTTTTGTATTTGGCTGTTGATAACAGGTTGATTTAAAAATATGGGTATACTTCACTGATGCAGTTGTACAGATGAGGAAACAAAGGCATAGAATGCTACAAACCAGACCTCTCACAGGTAAATTAGTTCCTAAGTTGATCCATACTTGAGGATATAGATCCATCTGGTTTGGTTGTCTACCCATGTCAGTAGTAGAGCATGGATTAAAACTCAGCTCTTCTGAATTCAGTGTCTCGCCTAGTGAACCACAGGATTATTCTACCATTATCTTCTGCTTTACCATGTGACCTGATACAATCCATAAGGTTTATCTCCAGTCTCCTCTACACCACTATAGAAACAGATTGCACTTAATATTCCATTTTTTTTTTCTTTTAATATATTACCATCTCTTCAGGACTTGTTGAAACAGATGTGGAGTTGGCTCTGTTAACTCTTCCAGGACCTGGATTCGAAGAGTGTGTGAGATTCTGTCTGCCTGTGTATAGTGGTGACTATGTGCAGGTTTTTTGTTTGTTTGTCTTTTTTTCTTCCCCTGAATGACTGTACCTTTCAAACTGGTGGTTGAGTTTTAAGGAGGTTATGGAGACTTAAATTGTTGGCACAGGGGAATTGCAAGGATATAATGTCTATAATAAAGCATCCCATTTATCCACTGATGCCTGCATTTTTTTCAATTATAAAGTACTTTGGGATACTCAGACAGATAGCTGAGCTAGCTAAACATTCCTAACCTTATTCTGCACAAATACTGGAATAGGCACCAGAATGAACCATCCCAGCCTGTTACTTTTAACACTGGTTTCATTTTAATACAAAGTTAGGCTGTGGAGAGAAGGAGAAAATATTCTTCACATCTATACATTGCATGAAAGCTGAGTGCCAGCCTTGTACAGAGTGTTCTAGTTTAGCAATAAAATGGGAATAGCAGGAGGAACAAATACCCATACTTTACAAGCAGCTTGTTTCAGACATTGCCAAGAGGGACCTCTGAAGGTACTTAGGTAATTTTCAGTCTCCCTACTTTCCACTCAAAAGGCTTCAGATACACGTTGCCAGTTACTGAAATCTGCCATAGTTTTTGAACAACCAAAAGTACTTTTCAGTCAAGCACAGAGATATGACTTGTGTTCTGGGTGAAAGATGGCAAAAGGGAATGGACAAAAAATAAAACATCAGATGATGATGTCTGGCATTACCAGACCAATCTGCCTTTGGTCTAGGGAAGGGACATTATGCTGTGAATGCTAGAGACAGGTCCTATCGTTTTGCTGGACTGCATCCTTAAATACCTCTAGACCTTCCAGTCCCAACTAGACTGGGCTATTTGAAAGATGGAAAAAAGTTCTAAAAGCAACTAATGCTACTATAAGTTAGCCTCAGCTGCATATCTGACTATCGATCATCCTAAGGAAACACAGCAGATCCTGCAGGCTTTAGCCCTGTTGCATAAATCCCATTTAAATCCCCTTGAAATTCATGTTGACTTCCCTCTTCTTTCCTTGCCAAGTCTCAGAAGATGTTCGGAGTAAATAAAAGCTGCTGCCCTGCTAATAACACTTCAACTCTTCCCATCTGATCAGTTTTAGTCACGCTGAAGTGCAGTGCTAGTCAAATCATAACCATGCTCTATAGAAGCTGCCCAACTGACTGCTTCTCTGAATAGTTTTCCTAAAGAAGAGGAAGTTATCTGGAATCTGATAAGAATAATTTTTACATATATAAATATATATAAAATATGTAAATGGCAGTTTCTGCATACACAGACCAGTCATCAAGTCTGTGCAAAATTAATGGTGAATATTATCAAGTGAGAGGCATGAATGGCTGGCTGGTTACCAGAGGAGGTTTAAAAAGTCTGAACAGTCCCTCAACCTTTCCTGCAAATCATTCAGGAACCTGCTCTGTCAGACAGCCTCATCTGTCACTCAGGAACTACATCTGCTTGCCTGTTTATTTTCTCACTTAGGGTTGAGGTCACCTGCCCTCCTTTTAGCTAATCAGAGGAGACAGCAGTAATCAAAGCACAAGATCAGTGCTCCTGGGATGTCTTTCTTGAATAGCCTCTCTGTATGTTCTTCTGCAGACCTTGCAAAGTGATGTAGGCATGTACATGCAGAAGAAAAGAACAGGAGTTTGGTTTGGTTTGAGGTCCAGCTAGAGGAAAGAAATATTTCTGAATCTTACATGCTACCTGGAAAAACAGGCCTAATATTTAGAGAGGAATTTCCTCTGTATGACAGGAAAAAAGTTGTTACTAGTTTATTAGATGGTAGCTTTTCTTAGGGAAATTCAACCCATGTCCTATCACAGAAGTGCAAAAAAGCAGGTTAAAGTACTTCTTCAAAGAAGTACATCAGCCTCGTTACTGCTCATTGTCCTTAAGGGACTATCCATAGGAGAGCATGCCTTTCTGAAACTTGTTCCACTAGATACCTTTGCTAGGCTCTGCTAAACAGTAGTGCATGTAAGTATCAGCGTAAGTTATTCCTGTGGAGGTGACTCTTAAAAAGGGCTTTAAACTGTGGATGAGAGGTCTGTACCTGAAAGTCAAGGCAGTGAAAGAAAGCCAGAGATAAGGGAGAGAAAGCACATCTGACTTGTTTGCCCCTTGCCTAGTTGTGGAGTGGGCTGGCAGTTTGCTGTACCTTGCAGACCCTTGAGCATCTTGAAAGGATTGAGAGGATACCAGTGCCAGCCTGCTCTCACAAGACTGACTTCTGCCTGTAACGCTATTGTTGTGATGAATCATGCATTGCTATGACTAGCTGAGAAAGGTGCAATTACATTTTTGCAGTGGTGGCTTGTAAAGGGCTGCCTGGAACTCCAGGCCTGGCAGAGATGGAAAAAGCATCTTGTCAGATATGAAGAGAGTGCAGATATGGAAATTATTGCATTTACAGGAAAAACAGTATGTTAAAAGGTGAAGAGGAGGAAGGCTTGTAAATGAACACTATCCATTAATGGGGCCCTGACTTGGATGGGTCTTCATTCTGAGTAGGTATGGCTGTTCTCATGCCTAAGAAGCCACTGCTGCTTATCAGCAAGTACTTATACCAGATGGTACCCCCCCAAGAATAAATAAAACCAGAAGATTAGAGACACTGACAGATACTGAAGAAAAATAAGCTATGCTGGAGAGGGTTTAATAGTTTTACCCAGTACTAGGAAAGTGCCTGGCAAATCTGAAAAAACAAGAGACAGTATGGAGGAGGAGACAACTGAGAGGAGGGGAGCACAGACCAACTGCATGGCAGTCCCCTTATGGCCTCTTCTTGGGAAGGAGGGCAAGCTGCTGCTTCCTAATGCTGGATAACCTGCTTAAGGAATGATGCTGGGATCATATTGAAGTCGCTAATAGTTCAAGTTATCAGTGGGAGAGGGAAGAAAACTTTCAAATAACACAAAAGTGAAACAAACCACTTTCTATTTCCGTGGTGTAAATGACAGTTACCTCTTGATGTCCTTAATAATTTTCCTCTAATTTCTCTCATTGTCAAGACATGAACACTTCCAATGCTGAATTTGTCAGTCCTTGTAGACTAAAGCTACTTTTAGAGTATAATCTCTTATACGTAGCAGGACACCTTATCCAAGAGGGCCAAAGCAAAGGCCTAGTGCTTTCACCATTCAGACTCAAGGCGCACCTACAGCCTCTATAGGCTTTTGGTATCATGCAGGACAAATCTTGCCATCCTCACCCCACACTGGAGTCACTTAAATTCTGTTGATCTGAGTGTGAATCCCTGAGTGTGGACTGAGTAGCAGGCTGACATGTTGGTCCCTCTTCCCTCCTATTTGACTGGAAATATTAACTGACTATCACAGAACTACCGAGGCAACTGGGTTGGAAAAGACCTTGAAGATTGAGTAAAACCTGTCCCCCACTAAACCAGATCACTAAGAGCTTCATCTACATCTTTCCTGGACACTTCCAGGGATGGTGATTCCACCACTGCCCTGGGCAGCCTGTTCCAATGCCTGACCACTCTTTGGGGAAGACATTTCTCTTAATATCCCAGTCTAAACTTCCCCTACTGCAGCTTGAGGCCATTTCCTTTTGTGCTATCATTCATCACTTGGGAACACAGACCAGCCCTCTCCTGGCTTCATCCTCCTGTCAGGTAGTTGTAGAGCGGTAAGATCCCCCCTGAGCCTTCTCGTCCAGACTAAACCCCCCCAGGCCCCTCAGCTGTTCCCTATCACACTGTGCTCCAGGTCCTGCACCAGCTCCATTGCCCTACTCCGGCCCTGCTCCAGCACCTCAATGTCTCTCTTGTAGTGAGAGACCCAGAACTGAACACAGGATTAAAGGTGCAGCCTCACCAGCGCCTCGTGCAGGGGGTCAATCACTGCCCTGGCGCTGCTGCCACACTGCTCCTGATACAGACCAGGATGCTGTTGGCTTCTTGGCAGCCTGGACACAAGCTGCGTATGCTCAGCTCTGACAGCCAGCACCCCCAGGCCCTTTTCTACCACAGAGTCATCTTCCAAACACCTCCAAACCGAGACCTCACCCTCCCGTCCTGTCCCACCCCAGGGTGCCTCTGTGAAGGGCCCGCTCGGCGCCGCGCTGTGACCGGAGCCGCGGCCTCTGCTGCCCTCTGCTGCGGAGCCGGGCCGCGGAGCAGTCCGCGGCGGCCGTGCGAGGGGAGCTCTGCTCTCTGCCCGCGCCGGGTACGCTTGTTTCGGTTTCAGTTTCAATGGACCGAGAGCTATCAACCACTTCGTACTGAGCGAGCCGTTCGTCACCGGATCTCAAAGCAGAACGCTTCCAGTTCCGACAGTGTCTTGCAGGTGTTTTTATTGATGGTGCCCATCCCTCCGCCCTAAGCAACCCCTCCGCGCTCTGAGTGTTCGGTACGGAACTCAACGCGGCCGCTTTTTTAGCGGGCGAAAAAGCGAGCACAGCACCGTCCTCCTCGCGCTGCCCTGCTCTTCACGGGGACGCAGCCGTACCGAGCCGCCAGTGCTCCGGTGCCGGGAGCGGCCCCGAGAGGTGAAGCCCCGCACCCCTCCCCCATCACGGGCCCCGCGCTGCCCGGGACCCGCCCGCTCCGCCTCAGCCGCCCCTCGGCCGTGCTCCGCCTTCCCGCCGATGAATCCACCGCCGAGCAACGGATCGTGACGGCGACCGATTCTCTCGTCTTGCCTTTCACCTCCACGCCCCCTCTTCCCGCCGGGTCAGACGCGCCGCCCCGGGCGCTCGGCTGCCGGTACCTGCCGGGAGCAGTGGTTCCTTGGGGAAGAAGGGACGGGATCGCCGCTAATCCCACACCCGCCCGCCCGCCTGTGTCCCTCCTCTCCCCCGGTCCCGCCGCGCTGGCTCAGGGCTCTCCCCCGCCGCGAGTTGGGTGGACATGGAGCGCGCGTTCGCGCCGCTGGACTGCCTCCTGCCCGCCGGTACGGTACCTCGCACCGCCACCCGCCCGCCCTGCGGGGACGGGGGGCGAGGAACGGGAGGGCGGAGTGAGGCGGGGCGGCTCCAGCGCTGCGCTGGGGCACCCTTTGACGCCGCCGAGGTGCAAAGACGCCCTCCCCTGTCGCCTGTGCGTGCCGGGCTCGAAACGCTGCGGTACGAGCGCTGGGCCTGCGCCGCCGCTGGCTCTCCGGGAGGGGCCGCCCTCCGGGCCGGACCCGAATCTGCCGCGCGTCAGCCGGGTTGTGTTTCACGTACCGGGTTGTGGCCGTTTAACCCCCTCTTGCTTCAAACTGGTATTTGAAGTTTCTCCCCCGTTGCGTTTAATCGGTAGTTTTCGTGAGCTCGCCATAGTTTTCTTGGACTGTCGGTGAAGCTTATTCCTTAGCAAGGAGCCCTCAGTGCTTGGTGTCCCTTTGGCGTCCGAGGTTCCGCCCTGCCCGCAGGGCATCCTGTCTGGGCGCTCCTGCCCGCTTGTCTCTTCAGTTCTGCAAGGCTATGCGTTAGAGCTGGTTTTGGGGTTTCTCTGGGGGTTTTCCCACGCTGTTCTTGAGCGGTCTGGTTCTGTGTGTCATTTTATAGGCTTAAGAGGCAAGTGTTACTAATACATAGCATTAACCTTGTGATCTCTGGAAAGGATAGAGCACCTGTAATAAGCCCAGATTCATCTGTTGTAAGGGCCTGCACCTGTGTCAGGGCAATCTAAAGCACAACTACAGGCTGGGTGGAGACGGGATTGAGTGAGAGCAGCTCTGGTGGAGGATGATTTGCGGGTGCTGGTTGAGGAGAAGCTCAACATGAGCCACCTTCAGCGGGTGCTTGAGTCCAGAACATCTGCTCACTACCCGTGTGCTGCTGGGCTGCATCAAAAGGAGTATGAGCAGCGGGTCGAGAGAGGGGATTTCCCCTTCTGCTCTCATAAGACTCCTCCTGTACCTTTGGGGCAACAACACAAGAGGGGTGTGGAGCTGCTGGAGCGAGTCCAGAGGAGATGACGGAGATGCTGTGAGGGCTGAAGCAGCTCTGCTCTGGAGCCAGGCTGAGAGTGGGGCTGGGCAGCCTGGAGAAGGGAAGGCGCCTCAAGGGGAGACCTTAGAGCAGTTCCAGTGCCTGAATTAGGGGCTGACAAGGAGTCTAGAGGGGGACCCTTTTACAAGGGCATATACTTACATGGCAAGGGGGAATGGCTTTAAACTGATGGAGGGGAGATTTAGATTAGGTATTAGGAAAAAAATTGTTAATCTGTGCTGAGGCCCTGGCACAGGGTGCCCAGGGAAGCTGTGGCTGCCTCATCCCTGGCAGTGTTCAAGGCCAGGTTGGACAGGGCTTGGAGCAACTGTTCCAGTGGAAGGTGTCCCTGCCCATGGCAGGGGGTTGGAACTGGATGAGCTTTAAGGTCCCTTCTGACACCTTTCTATGATTTTAGTACCTTGTGCACTGTTTGTGTTGTTGAAGTATCTAATTCAGCAGGGCCAGATTTGCTATTCAGTTATACCATTATATACAGTAAATATTTCTGTCTTTCTATAATGTGACTTTAAAGCAGCATAAAAAAATGTTTTGGCATAGTAGCTGAATTTTTACTTGCACTGCTCTTTTTTGCTCTGTTCTGGCACTGTAACTTAAGCTGCCATGGTGAGGTCTGTGATGTTATTTATTCGCTAGCAAGATCTGGAGGAAGGGAAGAGTTATAACAGAATTTATGCTTTTACCAATTCAGTATCTTTTTATATTCAGCAGTTTAAGAACATGTTTAAACTTTTCTTTGTATATATATGTGTTTATTTGTGTGGGTTTTGCTCTAATTTTTTAAAATTTCTCTGGGATATGTTCAGAGCCAGGAATAGGTAAAGCTGTACTCAAGTTATCTCTGCCAAGAATGTCTATTTGATTCTGTGTGTATTTTGAGATGAGTCATTGCTTTGGGTAGGAAGAAAGGATGAGCATGGAGGTGAGATAATCGTAGGTGAGGTTTGATTTATTGCCGTGTGATATGCTCTTGTATGAAAGGAGGAATTATTACTTATTAAGTATATCCGAAGGTGAAACAAAAAATGTGCCATAAGAATTTATCCCTGGGTAAGAGCAGGCATCCCTATTTATATTCTGAGCCATTTGCTTCTGATGGGCATTTGTATGATGTTAGGGTTACTGCATATCCCCAGTTTCCACCAGTTGTCTGTTGCGGGCCCGTGTCCCCCCCCTTTGGTTATGTCTGGTTGGAGATGAAGATTTGGGTGGTTTTTCACAGTTTTCAAATGACTCACAGCCGTCTCAGACCAGAGGCTTCAGCTGAGCGTCAGGAAGCCTGCTTCGTGTGAAAAAATGGCCGCTACAAATGCGTGAGTTGACTTGGTTATAGAGGATAGTGTGGCTATGGAATGCCAAGTGGTACTGCATCAAGATCCTTGTTGTCATTACAGGCATTCATTACCAGCATTTACAGTTGGTCTAGCCTGCTCGAAGTCTGCAAGGCGGAGCAGATTTATTTGGCAATTTCATAGTTTAAAATCTGGTATCCTACTTGGGGAACTCAGAAATATGGTTTTCAAAGTTGAATGGGTGAAATGAGGCTCCTGAATTCTTCATGAGGCATCATCAGCAGTTCCTTCATTTGTTTGCTTCAATGGGATATGTATTTAAGTGTCCAAATAATACAAAGCTAAGCTGTGTAGAACATGATGCTCCTTAGAGACTTGACGTGAGGTTTCAAAATAAACCCTTGTGAGGGCATTGGGGTACTGTGAGCCTTGTCTCCTTGCCTTCAGTAGCATAAATGTACATTAGCAATGTACATTATGTTTCTGAATGCTTTCTAAAGCATCCCCGCCATATGTGCAAACACAGTAGCCCCTTATGGTGGGGAGAACGGGAAAGATTTGTCAGGTATGTTTGGAGGTTATTAGTTATTTTGTATTTCTTTTTGAAAGTATTCAGAAATGGCGCTGATACTTATATGGAAAAGAATAAAACGCAGGTTTGGAACCTAGTGTTAGGCACCTGAACTGTAATTTCAGGTCTACATGCATTTTGGTGATTTTAGTCAGTGTAGTTAGGGTGAGTTCTGATTTAGGATGTACATCTCCCTATATTGCACCTGATTGAAGTCCTGGCAGTAGATATTTGAGAACTGCTGTGCTAACTAATGTGCTCAGGGAAGTTGAATGTTATTCAGTCAAACAGCTGGAGCATAGTTGAAAATCACTGTGCTACAGTCAGAACACTGTGCTGTGGGCTTCAGAACTGTGTTGATTTGCCTAATGTAGTTTAGAATGGGTAACAAAGTGGAATTTGAAGTGGGATTAAGCTCTTAATTTGCGTATTACGTACTGAAACAAATGTATTCTTATTTTCTCATGACATGAAACTTGAAAAGTCTCACAGGGGTTCACCCTGAAGCCCTGTATACTGCTGTGAAAGGGTCAGGCAGAAGCTTCACAGGGTGAAGCTGTGACACAGCTGTTGTAGAAGGCTTGTAATGATGTCACACTATGGGCCTGTGAATCATGACAAGAGTAGCATTGTTTCTTCTGGAGTATCCTGCTATAGGCTAGACATTAACCTCCTGCTGTTTATACCCTTTTCTTGCACTATCATTTTCTCCTACTGATTGTCCCAGACTGTGCTGAAGGCATTTCTGCAGAGACACAAGTGTTTCTAATTTATTATTTTAATTCCATGAACTTTAGGAGCTGAGTGTGCTATGCTTGTGTCTGAATAGCAGTGTAAGTTCTATAGCATCCTCTAATGAAGTTGTCCTGAAATACCACTTGAGGCTTTCAGAAGGGCAGAGTGCTGGTTTACTAAGCTGTGTTTTCTCACAGGAATGTTTTACATTGTGTGCCATAACATGGCCTGGATTCTCATCTCCAGATGTGTCTAATGATTCTTTGCCTTGCACAGCCCTTAAAGTGCAGCTCATGATTGGTTTTGTCAAGTGGAGAGATGCAGAAGGAGGATGTCTTCCTCAGTTTATAACCCAACAGCTCTCAATATGAGTGTCTTGTTTTGTTGAGGTGGAGGGACTATAAAGAACCAGCAAATCTGGTCCTTCTGCTCTCTTCTGTGCCTTGCAGAGGGTTTGTTGGAGCTCAGCTTCCTATGACTGACAGGGAGCCTGTGCTACCAGTGAGAGTTGGTTCTGCCAGTCCCTATTCCTCTCTGCCCGAGTCCTGTGACCAAATGCACTCTTAAACTATGCTGCATCAAGAGCTAGTGATTAAGACTCAGTCTGTTGAGAAGAGGGTGTGTAGCTTCATCTCACTGAAGCAAGGTCATCTATATGTCATGTGAGACAATGCCACAACAAATAGGACAAAGGATTTGAGAATTACATGGAAATATATAGCTCTTCCTTTGTGCAGAGGGACTATAAAGTTCTGCATTGAATTTAAAGCGAAGAGAACAAGGGGAAGTAACAATGCGTTGTGGATGATCTTCCATCATTCTGCAAGCTTGATTGTCGCTTGCTTTACTATATGTCTTCTGCTGGCAGTGTTACTGACTGTAAACAGGTTATCTCAGAAAGGATTATATTGCCATATTCCTTGTTAAATGCCTGGGGCTTGAAGTTCTTCCTTAACATTCCCTTTCTTCCAACACTAAGGACTGAAAATTATTTCTAAAATGGTGACATATTTGCCACTCACTGAATGACCTCCAGCCTGGTACAAATGCCAAAACCACCTAAATGCCCCTTCACTAAAGGTCTATGTGGTCTCTGAGATGCATTATCTTGTGGTCTAATACCCAAAATTCTGTGGTAAAAGCAGGACAGTCATAAGGTAGGAAATTAACCTTGTGGCCTCTGTAGCTGATGAACATTAAAGGGATATGGAAGTGGGTGCAGTCCCAGATTATTGGATAGCTCTGCGATTTTGCAGGTTTTGTGCCATTGCTGTTGTGTCAGACTGGTCAAGTTTTTGGGTGAATCAGATTGCTCAAAAGCTGTGATTGAGTTCACCAAAGCTGAATAATGTTAGCAGGGGTATCAGTCCTGTAAGATTACTGCAGGACTTCCTCAATGAAATTAGCAAGCACTTCTGTATGGCTATTATACTGTTTTTATCTTTGAAATTGAAAGGCGTTTAAAATGCCTTTTTTTTTATGTGAATGTGGCTGACCTGCTCCTGCTCTTCATTTCAAATAAGTAGCAACACCAGTCATTTAGTTGAGTTACCTGGGATGCCTTAGCTTGTTTTTGAAGTAGCTGTAAATATTCAGTCTCAGACCCTGCTGCTTGCTGATCTCTGTGCTAGGTCAACAGTCATTCCATGAGCATTATTGTATAGATTACTTACAGGTGCACTTATGATTCAGCTGTTACAGGTGGTAGATAGCTGATATAATTATTGTTAACCTCTCGGATTTCTGTGGGGTTTTTGGTTTTACACACTGAAAGCTTTTGGAGTTCTTTATGTTATGAGGTGCTTTTTACTACTTTATGGAGATGTGTTACTTGAAATGGTGCAGCAATTTGAGCTAATAGGAAATGAAAATACATTTACTTATTTTCGTGTGCACCCACAGAAATCAATTTTCCCTTATTTCCCTTTTGAAATAAGTCGACATCGAAGCCAGTTGTGGTTTGTGTGAATGGTGGATTCTTGTCTTGTGCACTGTCAGTGCACCAATAGTTCTTTGTCTTGCAGTCATAGCTGACTCTCTGGATGGGAATATAATGGTGGAAGGGACTGAAGTGATCTTAAAAAATGAACAAACACCCCCAAACCCAGAAGAAAAAATAAAAACCAATCACAAAAAAACCCCAACCTACCAAAAGAGCAAAAATGATGTCACTGGAGCGTCTGAGACAAAAACTTCCATTCATTATTGCTTGCACAGATAGTAAAGTACTCTTGTAAGTTCCTGTGGCAAGGTCTTGTTATTTTCCGTCAGTTGAGGCTTTTAAGAGCAGCTTGCTTACACTGAGTATACAGAGTTGTATGAGGAGTTGCTTAGGTGTAGCAGATTGAGCCTTGAAGCTAGGAGGTATGTTAGCTGGTCCCCTGTAGCCTCTGTTTCTTTGGCTTGTGTTTTCCTCCTGTGATTTAACATCAGGTAAGGAACTGGGAAACATGCTTATGCCAGATACTGAAATGTTCATGTTGCTTGTATGCAATTAAATGTGTGCAGGACAGTTGGAAACTGTTTAAACTTGTTAAAGAGTAAACTGTTAATCTTAGAAGGCATAAGAAGTGAAGGAAAATAGTGGACTTTCAGGTGTTAGTTTTGTTTTCTGCATTTCATTTATGTGTCTGTGGTCAGGTCTTAAGATATTTTAGCAGTTTCACAGCAGCTTTAACATGATGTTGTATCTCAGATCCCTGTGTATACGTATATATGAAAGCTAGTCTTACTTTCTGGGTATGGAAAACTGAAGAGACTTATTTCTTTCCAGTTTGTAAAGCTCATCCAACTCTGATTTATGGAGAAATTGAATAAGAAGCAAAGAAACAAAGCACTTCATTTACCCAGGAGAAAATGTAATGCAAAGAGGTTTAAGATTTTTAAAAATCCAAAATAACAAATCCCAGGCATACTTGTGGATTTGCTCTAGATTTGAACATTCTGAGGCATTAATCAAAGCTTAATCCATGTGGAAAACAGCAGTATCAAGAGTAAAACCTAAAATCAAAGTCTCAAAACGAAAAAACAAACTACGAGGAAACTAAAAATAACCCCAAGCAAACAAACCATCTGGAAACGAGTAAAAGGGCTTGCAGGTTTACCTTTGTAAGTCAGTTCTTGGCAGCTTTTGCTTCTAGTGAGTTTTAGGTGTGGATGTAACCTAAGGAATTAGGACCTTAAAGAACAGCGCTGTTAGTTAGTGCTTTGTCCGGGGAAATTACTAGATAGAAATCTACAAGATTTATTTCTATGTGACATAATGACAGTAATCTGTGCTGGTCTCAATGCGCTGGCATTGCAAAATGTGGGTAAAAGGAGAGGAAGGGCAACACACCCCAGACCAAAAAACATCTCATAACCAACCAGCCAGTGCAGCAGGCCAGTAGTAGAGTTTACCAGTGCAAAAGATAGTAAATCTGTAGGAGAGAGCTCTGATGTATATGCCTGTCTTTTTGTATGTTAAAGAACATTTCCCATCCCTTCAGGGAGGGAAATTTGCAGTGCGTCTAGCAAGATTAACTAATCTTGTCTATTGCCAAATAATTTCAGATTGAAAAGGACTGCCAGTTGTCTTTTCCACCCAAGTGACTGTACCTGATCACAGCAAAGGATAACCGGTTTGTAAGTTTTTTTTTGCTTGCATCTGGCAGTAAGTTACAGCTGTGCTAGGTTATGTAGGTAATTTATGGAAACAGGTTCTCCTTTCCATCCAACTCTGACCTTAAACACAAGGAATATGATTAACAGTGTTTGTGTAGTACTGCCTTTGCATAATTAAAAAGAGAATTGAGAATTTGAAGGTGCTACAGGAACATTCAGTTAAATTTTACGCACAGAGTACATGCTGTAGCTCTTGGATTGCTTTTAAATTAGAGCCCTTGCTGCACATCCAACTGCAGTTGAAGCTGCTGGAAGGCTTTTCCTGTCATTTCCTAGCTTTGAATTTTATTTTGAATGGCAGTCGAATTTTGTCAGCGCTGGTGCTGATTCTTTGTAGCTCATGTTGATGGATTATCTGCCAGCCTTTCTTTCTGGCAGGACAGAAGCTGGCGGGATGCAAGTGTTTATCAGGCCAATTGAAATAAATGGGAAGCCAGCCAGTGAATTCAGTAAGAGCAGAACCTGTCCCCTCACAATTAATTTATTTTGTAGTTGTGACTGCTGGTGTGGCTTCTGCTTTGTTTTAGTTCTTTTTTTCTTCTTTTACTTTAGCTCCTCTTTTCCCATCTATTCTTTCCTCATAATTATCCAGTCAGCATTGTTCCTGGACAACACAGCAATAAGATATCCAAGATATTTAGACATGCAGTTTTGACCAAGTTGGTGGGTGGCTTTAGTGGTGAAGGCTGTCTGTGTGTCTGACACAAAGAAGTTAGTTTTGCAGCAAACAGAAAATACATTGACGCAACAATGTACTGGGGCCTCAAGGTTTTGTTGTCTAGAAAAGCTGTGGCTTTTCTGACAGTGTCAGGGTGTCTGTGGACCTGTTTGGAGGCACAGCAAAGGCTGTCAGGAGAGGCAGAATGCTGCCTATTTCTTTTGTTTTCTTCTTTTTCTTCCCACAAATAGAATTCACAATGGCATGAGCTGTGAAGGCATGTATGGAAGAAGAGTGCTCTTCTGCTTCCGTAGCTGAAGGGCACTAGTGTGTCAATGAAATCTTGTGTGTATGTGTGGGATTTATTTGCTTTTATACTTAACTGCTGATTTGACTGTGACAAGCAAAGCATAGAGGAGGAGCAGCAGCAGTTCTGGAAATAGATCCCTTATCTGAGAGTATGCTGCACTTCCACAAGGAGGGTTTTTGGCAGTGATGACATGGGTACAGTGTGTTGTAACACGGGTGTGAGCTGTGCATGTCCTTTCACTGCAGCAGACTGGTTTTCCTGCTGATGGAGTGTGAAGTTTGTGTGAAATTATCAGTTAGTGTCTGCCTTCCCCAGGGAGGATGGGGAGTGATGAGAGCTGGGTTGTGGCCTTGCAGTACCACTCAGTGAAGGTAGCCATATGGTGTGGGAGAGAGGGTGCTTAGAAGGGGTGTCACAACAGATGTTTTATTGTATACTTGTTGCCAGAAGCTTTACGTGTCAGCTAGCTCCAGTAAGGTAGTGTCAGAGCTGTCCTAGGGGGGCAGTTAAGGAGGAATGCTGTTTAGGTAACACATAGTGTAATTTATTATTTGCATTGGTATTGCAGTAGCTATGTTTTTTCAAGCAGACAAAGGCATAACAAGACCCAGAGGTTGGTCATAGGAGCCAAACAAATTCATGCTGGAATTAGGTACAGGTTTTTTAAAATGTGGGAGAATAATTAGCCATGTGAACACTGTACGTAGAGGAAGGTAGATTTTTCTTCAGTGTAAAGTCATACTTAGCCTGAAATTCATTCTTGTTTCAAGTTCTCCTTTATACAAAAGGCTGAATTAGCTTGTCAATGTGATCTGGCCTCTAAATCTGTAAATCTAAAACATTTAGCCTATCACATGAGACGCTACTTTTCCCTACTATTTAAGTAGACAGCACAGATTGTGGGAAAAGAGAGGAACTGATATATCTGAGGTACTGTAATATGGAGTGTCAAGTGGATGGTCTCATGTCGCAAAGGAGGTCTTTGAGAATGAGAAGCTGATTTCAAACCTCTTGCAATGTGGTTCAGAAGTTCAGAGGACACTGCTTGCTTCCTCCTTATGTTTTGTTGTATGTTTTTAAAATAAAATAAACCAAACAAACTCCGTAGTGCTTGGTTACGGCTCTGAGGCAGCAAGAAGAACTTCCTTCAGTAAGAATATACTGCACAGTGTGCTGAATTTAGTGCTGGTTACTGTGAGCTATCAAAGGCTTTGAAATTATTTCTATGGATTCTATGCTTATATATCAATAAATATTATAATTGTGAATCCCACAAGGAAGAAAAAGCTTAAATTTAGACAGCAGAGTGAGTAGTTATGCTGAACTTATGCAACATTATACCCAACTATTCTGTTTCTCACCCAGATTTATATTTGCTGAATACATTTGCTGAAATAAATAGCCAGTTTCCTTTGAGAACAGAGTTGGAACTCAATAAATGTGAGGCGTCAGAGTACTAACAAAGGGACTGAAGTCTAAAATAATGCAGTTGTACAGCCCAAATAATGTAAATTAGAACAGCAGAGAGGAAATCTTTATTTAGGAATGCAGAGGAAGAGCTAATGATGCTCTGTGAGAGTTTATAAATTTTGTAGTCTGATACTTTGTTGTTTAATCTTCTCTTCTCCCAATGGGAAATACGTATGGAAAATACACATCTTGTGATAAAATCAATAGGTAAAAAGAATTTTGGTACTTTTCTTGAGTGGAGTAGCCTATCAAAAGAGGAGCATTTAGGAAGGAAAGCCTGCTATTCTGTTCAGTGGAAAACCTTTTGCAGTTGCAGGCTTATCTGTACAAAAGAACTGCCTCATTCATAGCTTCCCCAAGACTGTATGTAACAGATCTTGGAAATAGGCACTGGTTCTGTTGCAGCTGGTTAAGAAATGAATTTCAACTGCAGCAAAGAAGGCTCAAGTAAGATATTGGGGAAAAATTATAGGTATCAGGAGGAAGCACTGGAATATGTTTTTTTGAGAAGATGATGTAGTCCTTGTCACTTCCTCTACCCTTTCCTTTGTCAAGGGTAGATGAAGAGGAATTATATAGAGAGCTGATTCTACCTAGGGGCAGAGGAAAGGACTAGATGTACAAAACCTAGATGTGCAAAAGCATAGGAGATTGAGATGTGCATTTATGAATCGTCTATATAAAGGCAGTGAAGGACAGGTCATTTCTGCAGACTTAGGTAATTGTGCTATATTCAGTTGGGCAGTTCAGACAGCCAGGACTTACTCTTGTGGATTGAAGTTTACGTTCTGTAAATTGCTGATGCTTTCTTTTGCAGTAGTGATATTTATCCAAACACTGTTTTTAGCATAATCACAGGTGACATTGGAAATACACAAGTATGGGAAAAGGGGTGTGAGGAAAGAAGGTCCATAAACTCCGAAAGGAGGAGTGAAAATCATGTGTAGCAGTTGCTGTGAATTTGCCGGAGAAATCTGTCTACGTGATTTGATTTCATCAGTTTCCATACTGCTGCTAATTGTCATTTGACTTTCTAGAGCTTTCAGAGAGATTACCTTGGAAAAAAAACCCAGACATTTACAAGTCCTCTTACTCTGTTAGTTTTTACAGGTGATCTTTTGTATTAAGAAGTGTCTCCCAGAGACTGTTACAGGAGTTTCTAGAATCTACTTTCTCCTGATGTCCAAAAGGGAATTTAGATTTTCAAGAAGCTTCTTTGCAGAAAATAGCTCCTGTCCCTCTCCCCCATCCTCCCAACTTGGAATATGTGTTTCTGAGAGTAAAAACCAGCAAGAGAATGCATCTACAAAAAGTTTCTCTATTGTTTACTCTATATTATACTGACAGAATTAATTTACTTAATTGTCATGCATGTCACTATAGCGACAAAGCGTGCTGCAAGTGTAATTTATACAGTCATTATTATTTCCAGTGAGAAAGTATGCATGATACCTGGTGATTCGAGGTACATCAGTTACGGAATCTCTGTGCAACTGCTGCATTGGCAGATGGCTGAGGTCAATATCCACTCTCTCTTCAGCTTTGCAAATCAGAATTGGTGGCAGCATTGTCAAAACATGTCAGCACTTCAAGGGTGGCGTGCAGCAAACCAGTGGCTCCACAACACATCTTGGCACATAAGCTGGGGCTTGGAAACAAATTGGAGTCTTGCTATATACCTGTGGGTAGTTTTTAATTTGGTTGGGGGGGAGGGGAGGTGTTAGTTGCTTTATACTTGAAGCTCGAGCTACTAACCTAGAAGACTGTAGCACTTCTGTGTCATAAATTGCTGAGCTGTTTGGAGCAGCAAAAAATGTAGGTGATTTCCCTAGGGAAGGGAATAGGGGTTTGAATCTAGCAGTTACTCTGCTGCCACTCACTGTAGACTGTGACTATAGAGGATGCAGAAGGTAATGTTGTAAAACAGAGGAAAGAATTGGAGCAAGATGCAGAAATAAATACAAGTTGTTTCTAAATGGAATGCTGGCTTGAGTTTACTTAATGGATGCCAGAAGCCGTTCTTTTTTATTTAGAGAAGACAACACCCTGCCTGAGAGGACAAAGACAATGTTTTCTTCTTTAGGGGTGTAAAGCTAGTTTTCCTAATGGTTCCTGACATTTTGTCATTCATGCTATGAGCTTCCTTAGAGAATAGGAGTAAATAGCCAGTCTCCTGTGAGAGAGCAGACATGAACTGAATGAGTTTAAGGGTTGAAATTTGCTAGCATTGGCACCAAACCCTAAAATGACATTGGAGTTGCGGAGTAAGACTGTAGAGAACAGTGTGAGATACCGTGGTACTTCTCAGAGGCAGAGTAAGCATCTCTAAGTATGACACAGAAAAGTCTAAATTATGAACGCATTTATGTGCACCTTTATACTTCTGAAGTTTAGGTTTAAGTAGAAGTCTGAACTTGGCGTGTACTATTCCTGTATTATTTTAGCATCCTGAAGTTCTTGCAGGACATCTGTGGTAGAGGAGGTAGATGACAAAATGCTGTTCAAGCCTGGAACACTTTGAAGTCTCCTCTTGCACAGAGAAACCTTCATGGCTGAAGTGAGCACTTTCCTGGAGTCCCACTCAACATGGAGGTAACCAGAGCCTGTGCAAATATATGGCTTACAAGACTGGCAGCCAAAAAAGCCAGCAGCTAAAAAACTGTTTTCATGAGAAAAGCAAAGGGAGGAGACTCTTTTGAGTTCGGGATTCTACCACCTCCCTTGTGATACAGTGCTAAATGCAATATGTCTTTTCAAGTGACCTTTATCTTAACTTTAATCTTTCTTAGCCTCTTTGGGGAAGTTGTATTATCTGAATGCCTTCTATGTGTGAAAATTTACTTTTCTGTCCTTTAGCACCTTTTACGCTTTTCAGATGGATATTAATGTTATCACATTAATAATACTGTTATGAACAGGACTGGCTTTTGGGGCATTTAAAACTTTAAAGTACTAGAACGGTACTTGTATCATTTGTATGATTAAAATTCTGTCAATCACAGATAAAAATGGGATTCAAGAGGCAGAGAGTAGGAAGAACAGTTTTCCTGTATTGAAAGCCACGAGTTTTAAGTAATAAGTATTTTTCTTGTTAGAGGTTTGGGTGCAGAGAGAAGATGCGTGAGCAGCACCTGTAGCATCTTTTGAAGGTTGAGATTCCCAGTCCTTTAAGAATGAGGCAGTCTAGGTGGAAATAATTGGAAAACAGCCTTGAAGGTTTCTGTGCCTATTTGAGTGTGAATGGATGTATGTCAGACCTAATTAGGTCTACTGAGGAAAACATAAATGTCAATCGCTTTTTACCAAATGCATCCAGCTACTTTTGAGATTGTGAATGGGGTCCAGTGAGCACACAGCCTGCTTAATGTCACCTTTCTAGCTTATGTCTTTTAGTTCTGTCCCCTGTGATGTAATGCATTTGATTTTTCTTGAAAACAAAGTCAGACAGATGGAAACTAGGTAGTGCCACTCTACCACTTACTTAGCTAATACGTCCAAAAGAGCAGATGTAACTTAACTAATTCAGAACATTTAATGAAAATGGTGGTTATTTTACCTTCCTGTATTTCATAGGGTTTAATCAGTTAGATCATGGAGCTCTTTTATTTTCACTTATTGGAAACTTGATAACCCCTTCAATGCTTTGTCTAACCTGCTTTTTGTTCTATAGCTATGACGTTATCAAATCCTATTGGAAGCATGAAATGTACATCTGTTTTCAACAGTGATTATATGTAAATGGATCTTTCCTGCTTAGTTACATTAGGGTATGCCTATTGTGAGTACTCATATCTTCTTTCTTGCTAAGTGATGTACTGCTGGCTTTGCAGGGCCATCATAAACTCTGTCTTTCATATATTTCCTCTGTGGGTGGCTGCTTTAGAAATGTTTGTAAAATTCCAGCTATGTGCTTTTGTAGTTCGTTAGAAAAAGGTAAGTTTAGCCCGGGATCCCTTAAGAGCATGCTAAGAGTACAAGGGTATTGTCTATAAGTAGCATCACAGAGTCAGTAGAGCCTCAGATTGTGCTGGAGAGGAAAGAATGTACCTTGCTTTTAAATTTGTTTGGGGAATTTGGAGACAAGTGGCAGTTTAATATTGTTCGCATGAGAAAGTTTATTTAAAGCACGAGCTGTGCTGTGTAAGTAAACTTTTACAAATCCCTTTATGGACTGTGTTTTGTGATGTGAAAGCAGCTTACTCAGTTCAACTTAAGCGTGTTCCTAACAAAAAGAGCTTAAATAAACTAAAGTAAGCCTAGTGGGAGTTGAAACAAGAGTGTCCATGCAGTTTTTTGTCAAATATAATTAAGTCAGTTGAAAATCATACCTTGCAGATATCTATACAGTGTTTTCTTGGAGACAGCGTCTCCTACTGGAAGTGGTGGGGTGGAAGGCGAGACTTCCAGCTCCCCCTGCTAGCATTCATAAGATTGAAAACAGTGGAAAAATCATATCCACCCTCATTTTGGCCCTGATTTGAATTGCGGAGTGAAATTTTGGAAACTTCACATTTATGGCTTGAAACTAGCAGACTTATGATTTGAGAAACTGACTTCTTTCAGTGCAGTGTCTGTCTTTCAGGAGATCAAGAGATCCCTTGAAATACGTTTTTGTGCCTTGCAATGCTTAGAAAAGTGCATGTGTCTCAACAAAGATGTGGTCAATGCATGTAGCACCAGATGGTCCTGGAGTTTTGTCCATAAATCATGTGTCTGCTTTAGAATTCGGTGTAAGTTGGGTCAATTTTAGCCTCTTTCTTGAAGAGTGATTGGGGTTGAGGATTTTTTTTGTACATTCACAGCGAGTTAATCAAAAAAACTATTTGAAATTTAACAACTTCTGCAGTATTTTAATTCTTGTAGAAGCAACAAAGTGTAGATTCCTGTGTTATATTGC
This sequence comes from Psilopsiagon aurifrons, assembly GCA_025447955.1. NCBI lineage: Eukaryota > Metazoa > Chordata > Aves > Psittaciformes > Psittacidae > Psilopsiagon > Psilopsiagon aurifrons. The sequence continues at coordinate 70,867 of JAOEHY010017156.1, forward strand.
AGTACAGCAGATGTGGTCCTTGAAGGGGTTTCCAGAGTATTTGTTAGAGCTACTTAAGCTGTTCATTGGTTATTATGTTTCCAATTAAGTGTCATGGGATATATGGTTAAGAACATTGTGTTATAACATTATTATCTTTACAATTGTTGTTTGGTTATTAACAATACATTCTTTCTTTGGAAATGGTGCCTATAATGCTGTGCTGCAGGGAGCTCCAGAATGCGCAGAAAGAAAGGGCTGTTGCCTCATGGCAGTGCTCCTGCTACAGAGTGCTGTGCTGATATAGAATCATAGAATAGTTAGGGTTGGAAAGAACCTTGAGGTCATCCAGTTCCAACCCCCTGCCATGGGCAGGGACACCTCCCACTAAACCATATCACCCGAGGCTATGTCCAACCTGGCCTTGAACACCACCAGCGATGGAGCATTCACAATTTCCCTGGGCAACCCATTCCAGTGCCTCACCACCCTTACAGTAGAGTTTTTTCCTCATATCCAATCTAAACTTCCCCTGTTTAAGTTTGAACCCATTACTGCTTGTCCTATCACTACAGGCCCTAATGAAGAGTCCCTCCCCAGACTCCTTTGATGACCTCTTATTGTGTCTTTGTGTATCACTGCTGTGTATTAGGTAGGCATTTCCAGCTGGCTCAGAATTCTGCGCCTACTTGTTAGCATCCTGTCAATGGTAATGGAATTGTGGCAATTTGCATGGGATTCCGATCAGCAAGGTCATTGTCACACTTCTGAAGCCTTCTAACTGTTCCCAAGTTCTATGCGGACCTGGTCATTGTAACATACAGAATAAGTGTATAGCCTGGCTAATTAGAATTTGAAAGCTGAATGCTGAATATTCATGTTCCTTTTCTCTTGGGCACTCTGTTCAGCAATTCATTATTAAGCAATTATATATTATATGACATTACAGGTTGACATATGCAGGCATTATGCAGACAATGCCCCGACTTGTTCAAAGGCTGAATCAGCAAGGGATGCTCCTAAATAATGGGGGAGGGTATTGTTATTTCCTTGCATGGCATGGTCTGCAATTAGAGAATTTTTTTTTTTTTTTTTTAGCGTATCCTGTTGTTCTTTATTTTTTTTTCCTTTTTTATTTTTATTTTTTCTCTCTCCTCATTTCTGGGAGTTTTCCTTTCTCTGCATTGTCTCATTATATTTTTCTGAGCACGATGAATTCTCACTCCGATAGGAATGGCTTATTAAAAACAAAATGATGGCTTATTAAAAACAAAATTTAAACCTCTATTTGCATTGAAATATGTCCTGAGAGATGAAGCCTTCAAGCTTGGTGAAATTAGTGTGTAGACTGGTTCTTACTCAGAATGATTCACATACTAGTTTAAGGTGGCAGCTCAGATATTTGTAATATAAGCTGAGAAAAGAGAGAAAAAAGTCACCAGGTAAAGGTGAGATGACTGCCATAAGCGCTGTGAGTACTAAATAATGGCATGCAAACTGCTTAGCTGCCAATGCATGTTTTAGGTATTGTGGCACCAGGTGAATTTGAAGACATTTTAAAGGATAATATATAGTGAGTTTGAGCTTTTCACAAATGTGGGATGGTTTAACGTAGTATTGAAAATTCAGGTAGCTCATGCAGAGCTTTTAGGCTGAAATTGCTGAAGGGCATCTGTGAAGCAAACATTGCCAGGAAGTCAATATTGACATAGGGGAGCCAGCAGCAAAGGGTAAGGACAGCATCATCTGATAGTCTAGTTATGGGTGGGATTGTCCAGAAACAGTAGGACGAGGGGGAAATCAGAGCATCTTCAGAGTTTTGGAAAAGGAGAAATGAGGAAAAAAATAACTTGGAACATGTTGGCATTGTTGATCAGTCTTGAGACCATTCAATACCCTGGTTCTCTTGCAAAAGCCCTGCTAAACCAAGGGGTCTGAATTGTTTGTGTGCAGTCTGACTGATGATGGCATTGAATATGTGCAGTCCGACTGGTGATGGCATTGAATAGCTAAGTCTGGTTATAGTGTAAAATGCCTTGGCAAGTATAAATCCCCTGTTGTTTCATTAGGTTACGTGAATTAGATTAGTGGTGTAAGCAGAATTGGATCTGGCACCTCTCATGCTTCTATAGTATCAGAAAAATATTTTCTACAGCAGTATGCGCTCATGGCTTGTACTGTTGTACAGCCTACTGTTTTTCCAGCGCTCACTCATTGTAAATGTATTCTTGCCTTTTAGTTTTCTATCTGGTACCCATATATCTCCTTTTATTCTTAAAAAAAGCAGACTAATTCATGCTTGCAGGAGGATGGATCTTTTTGTTTTAGCATGTGCAAATCAGCCTCCCCCAACCCCCCAATAAACTGCAGTCCATTCAGATTCTCTGTAGGTGCTGTGTGTTTGACCACATTGGTTTGGATTTTGAGTCAGTGAACTCTGGCCTTCTATCTTGTTTGATTTTATTTTCATATTCATATCTTTATTTTTCACTTTTAATTAGCTTCATTATATTTGATGGCAAAATGTTTGCTTTATCTTCAGTGTTAATAGTCTATTGTTTCTCTTGCCTTAAGTAATATCTTATTGACTTCATAAGCCATCTTTTCCACATCATCTACAGAATTAATTTCCTGTGCACGTAGCTGTGTTGTCTGCAGCATCTTTCCCAAACTTTCTCAATTACCATTTTTATTGTTGTATTGGATTTTTTCAGTAAGAATTAAGCTGTGAAGACAGTTGATAAAAATTAGTATTATTAGTTGGTGATCTTTTCAGACATCACTAAAAATCTATATATTCCCCATTGTGCAGCAGCTTAGGAGTTTAGAGGTGATACAGGTCTTTCTAAAAAGAAAACAAACTCAAAACCCCAAAAAGCAAACCTAAGGAACCAAATAGCCTGCAATAATTGAGGGCTATTTTCTAAATCCAAATTAAAATTGTCAATAACTTTTCATGTGCAAACAACAGATGTTGGTGGTGGTTTTGCAAAAAGTGGTGCATGTAGTGCTTGTTTCCCATAGTGTTTTGTTGCTATTTTCTGTTGGTTACATTGATCAGAAAGAATTAGGCCTTGTAGACAGCAAATAGATGCTGCAAGCAGGTATGTTTTAGCTCTTGGAATACTCGTCAGTATTCTCTTCCCTTTCATTGTAATTATGTAGAGAAATATAATGAAGTAGTCATGATAGACTATGACATCACCCTTGTCTGTGTTTATATGTTTAATGGGTATGTAGTTTTGTTCTTGGTATCTGTGCAGGTTGTATCTTACATCATGACTTCTTGGTTTTCAGCTTCCAGTCATTTGTTTTGGCAGTATGCCACCAAGGTCCCTGTGATATTGGAAGCCCGGAGGCTGTATCACTGGGTAGATCCAGAGCAGCAGATTGTCTGCATCTGTGGAGTTCTAGCTCAGCTCTGCCCCCACTCCTGTAAAAGGGCTGCTGTAATCACTGTCTGTAGCTTTCAGAAGAGTAAATGAGATGAGCACCTGTATTCACTGACACATGTGCCTTTACTGCAGGTCTGGGGTTGAGGGAAGATTCTGTCCTGAAAAATTATGCAGCTTTTTGAAAGACATCTTTGTCCTAAATTAGCACAAGGCTTTGAAATCTCAGAGAAGTCCCTAAATCTTAGTTAGGCTCAACCAAAGCATTTTCATTTAAATGATCTTAAAGTGTTTTATTTCAGATGTGACTGTTGAAGTTCATGCTTTAATAATGAAAATTCTCTCCCAGTGAGATATTTCACTTGCAGAATGATGAGCTGGAATAGTTTAACAGCTTCAGAGAATTTGGAAACAAACCTGTACCACACCTTATCATTCCTGTGACCAATTTGTTTTATTGAGTTTTTATCTTCAGACAAAATGATGTTTTCTCAAAAGTTTCCCAGTTTTCTTTGTCTGCTGCATATTTTTTCTTGTGTAGATGCAAAGCCTGGTGCTACATGGTAAAATATCCATACTTCATAGAGAGATATTTTCATTCCAGTGTGCTTTAAATTTAATGTCTGCTTGTATTACTTCGGTAGAAAACAAAAAACCTGACAGTCAAGGAAAAACTAGTCTTAAAAATAATACAACCCTTACGCAAAGTCCAAGGCAGCAGTAGTTTATACCCAGACTTCCAAAAAGACAATGTAAGGTAATTTTAGGTAGGTATACTTTTTCTTCTAATATTCCTATGCCTGCTGAGCCATCCTGGCATGCAGAAGCTTATTGTGCATTGTAAAAGCATTATGGTGAGTTGTGAGATGGAAGTAATTCCTTTAAACTCAGCATAATTAAGACTGAACCATCCTGCCTCTAGTGACACATTCTTAGCTGATATGCCTTGGTATTTCCTCATCAAGGCCAGGTTGGACAGAGCCTTGCGTGGCATGGTCAGTGGAAGGTGGCCTTGCCCATGGCAGGGGTGGTGGAACTTGAAGAGCTTAAGGTGCCTTCCAACCCAAACCATTCTGTGATGTAATGATTTTATTGTCCCCATTCATGTTAGCACTTAAGTGTGCCTTTTCCTAGCTTCTTTTAAGTAATTTCATCAGTTGTTGAGATGCTTCATGTTAAAGTAATTACGAGTTTGACTTCAGGTCATTGAACTCAGAGTTTTATTTGCTGCTGGGTTAGATGAAAGCTGAATCAAATGAAGTTTACTGTAGAGGGAAAAACATAGAGCCAATTTTGTACAACTGGAGTTAAGAAAAAGTATAGAAATGGGTTAGAAATGGGTAATAAGGACTGTGAGTAGTATGGAGCATTTCCATGCAAAGAGGCTAAATAGACCAGAACTTCAGCTTGGAAAAGAGGTGACTGAGAGAAAATACAGTGGAAACCTGCAAAATCATAACTAGCACCAAAAAAAAAAAAGGCAACTAGGAACAATTTAGTTTTATGTTGTGGGTTGGATGTTGTTTTTCTTCTTTCCCATTGCCAGAGCTGAGGCTGTGAAATGAAACTGTTGCACAGAAGTTTTGGAGCAAAAGGAGTAATTTTTGTGGAGACTGCAATTAAATTGTACCAGCTCACAGCCACAGATATGGAGGAAATGAAAAGTATTAAGAGTTTCAGAGGGATTAGAGAAATTGATGGAGAAATAAATAGCAGCTATTATTAAAACCTGGATGCATCTTCTGGTTCAGTTACTAAACACTGAGAGCTGAATGACACAGTAAAGGAAACGTGTTTCATGCATGCCTAGTTTCTGTACTCTTCTCAAAGCCTTTAATGCTTCTTATTGTGTCAGAACAGTGGAGTAGACAGAACTTTATATATTTGCTTATTTTCAGTACCTAGTACTTAATTTCTAAAGAACTGAAGGTAAAAACTGCTGTTAACTGGAGAAATCATTGTTCTGGAGAAAGACTTGACCCTGCCCTCCCAGTCACCTTCTGAGAGTCTATCTCTGCTGGAGGTCACTCTGCTCTGGGTAGCAAGGTCACAAAGTGGGCGCTTCTGTTTTGGTGAGCAGAGGACAGGTTAGTTCAGAATGCCTCACAGATACTAATGTTTTATCACACTGGTTTGTCTGAGTGATATGATAGTCAATTCATTCAACTTAAATGAGGGGGAAAAGTGCTATGATAAAGACAAATGTATCCACATTACATGTTCATTATTTATAATTCTTTTAAAATTAGAAGTTAAATTCTGTACCTTTGGAAATCACTGTCAAAACTCCTCAAGGTAAAGGACAGCAGGTTTTACACCACTGATTTAGTTAAATGGGCGCAAATCTATATGCAGAAAAACTCTTTACATTGTGAAAGCATAATTGCAGAAAATAGGCTTATCCAGAGTTAAATCTTCTGCTACTTCATCCTGCATAAAGGTTCCTAGTTAGGGTACTCATAATTAGTATGAGGTAACATCATAAAGTATTCTGTGTATGGCTTTTCAGTGGGCTTGGCTGTCGTTCTGAAACAGCATGTTAGGGGTACAATCCTTCTGATATCAGTAAAATCCAATCAGAATAATTTTCGGTGCAATTAATCACATTTTTTCCTCTGTTACCAGAACTGAATCATCAGTAAATAAAGTCTGTGTGACATCTTAAAGGGCATTTGCCAAGTACGGTGTTTCATATAGACTTCATTTCAAATGTTAACAGTTCCTTATGGAACTAAGGCACATCTTATAGCAAGCTGAAGTGTAGAAAAGCTTTTTGTCTTGGATGCTTTGTGAAGTGATTGAGCTCCTTGTATGGAAAACTCTGTGTAAATTCAGTATAATTATATTGATGATGATTATGGCAAAGCACTGAAGAAAATGATGCAGGAAAGTGATTAGATCCTTCTCTCCCTTAAAAAAAAAAACAATCCAAACAAAACCCAGTGTCTGAATAGTTCTGGTTTTTTAATCACTTGAGAGATGAAAGCTGTGTAAAAATAAAGCAAATCTGGTTCGCAGTGTGGATATTTAACTTTCAGGATTTCAGTATATTTGCAGATTACCTACTTTATTACCTGAGCTCCCAAAAAGATATATCGAAAAAGCTGGCTGCACCACACAGGATTCTAGTCTTATTAAACCCACCTGTAATTAGTTATAGATATGTTAAAAATAATAAGCTTATTTTGGGCCAAAGTGCATGACAGTTTGTAATACAAATTTCCCATCAGAAGAGTGATAAAAACTTGTTTTATAACCCATCTACCAGTAAAAACCCAAGTAAATATTCTTGTCACTGTGTGTCAGCCCTATGGAAAAAAACCTTTTGATGCGGATCTTGAGAGGTTTAATGACAGAGCAGTGTGTCCTTTTGGTTTAATTATTTTTCAGAACTTACTGAAATGACAGCTAAAGAAGAGGTCACCTGAAGAGTGGAATGCAGTGTTGGGCCTTAAGGAAGAAAGAAGACTGGCTGTGGTTTTGTGTCCCTGTAGAAGGGCTGCCACTATATAGCAGTTCTTTTGTTCTGACGTTTAGAATGTCTCTGGACCTTGTCGTGAAAATCAGATGGGTTATTGAAGTCTCACACCTCACAGAGCCCAGGCTGCAGCACTGGGACGCAGATTGTTGCTGAACTGCTTGCTTTTGAAGCAGATTTCCTCCTGGTAGTTGTCGATATAGTGAATATATTCCCAAATGGGAGGAAAAGGAGTTGATAAGCTGTTTTATGTTATCTCGTGTTAGATTATATACTTTAAAACTAGATGAGGGTTGAACATTTTTGTACTTAGCAAATGCAGTCTTTCTTGGAAACAAAAATGCTAGCAATGAAATGTTTTAAATAATGCGTTTATCCGGATATGTAGTGAGTGCAACTTCCCTTCTAGTTTATCAAGCCATTGTAAAGATAACAGGAATGAAGAGGGTTGTCTGGATCATCTAATTGACCACTTTTATCTCACACAATGTAATCCTTCTCTTACATTTACCTGTATCTGTTTTTTATGTAACAGCAGATTGGTTTTTTTCTCCTTTACTCTCTCCTATTTTTTGATACTACAAAACACCATTGTTCTGATATCTGGGACTGTTTTCTAATACTCGTTTTTATGGGCAACTTAGACATACTCATGTGTGAACATATTCCCTTCAGTCCTGTTCTCCTGCATGGAATCTTCCACAGGAGGTTCTGTAACTTTTACACAAAAGTTTCTTGTTTTCTGTGTACTGAACGCAACATTGGGTTGCATTTTAGTTCATACAACTTTGTTGTCTTTGTGTTGCTTGTGGTAATCTTGTGACCAGCTGGCATACTTAAGAAGTTATGATTTGGCAGTTCAGGAGCTCCCAGCTTAGAGCATCTTTTTGTTCATTAGACCCTAAACACATTTCTCATGCTTCTGGTAATGCTGAATTTCATCCTATTTTTGTTACTTCATGCTTCAAAGCTGTGTGTTAAATTCTATGAGGTATCCATCTCTTTCCTTGTGTCAATGGTGCCTTCTCACTTTGTCTTATGCCACAGTGCTTAAAGTATTGAGGTTAGTCCTAGCACTGATCCCTGAGGTTACATGCTAGGATCCTCTTCTTCAATTGGATATGTTTCCTTTTGAAACAAATTAGCGTAATTTGCCCATTAGCCATTTTCCTGCCCTATTTAGCTGCCTTCTACTGATCTGTAGTATAAGTGATTAGATCCTGTGCAGCTTCCTGACATTATTCCTTTTCAGTTCCAGATTTATGGTATTCCTTCTCCTGAAAATCAGTAAGGGAAAAAAAATAACCCAACAACAAAACAGCCCACAACATTTAATCTGCCAGGATTTTCCTTCACTGAACTCATGTTCACCAAAAATATATATGAATTCTTTACTTCATAATGCTGTGTAGCCGCGAACATCATAGGTAGATGCTTTTAAGTCTACTCTTTGGTAATGTGCTATTAGCTGTGCAACTGAACAAGTCCTCACTGCAGGATTTCCAGCCAGAGAAATGTAATGTTTTTCTTAGTATGTAAATCAGGACTGACTCAATAGAAATCCATGAAGTTGTTCTCTTAAGTTCTATGCAAGCAGAAGAGATTTTTAAGTTCGGCACTGTCTTGCTCAGGCAAAATTTGAGTAATGCAGTATTCCAGAATTGCTATAAAATGCAGTTGTCAGTAATAATGCACTGTGCTTCTCTGGAGTTCTTCTTACTAGAATACTGGTATTTTTATCAACAAAAATGTATTAAATTTCATTATACCCAACAGGATGGGTATTAGCTAGACATGGCAGAGGGGTTTTGGTGAAACAATGTCATGGCAGTGTTAGAAATGTAAAACACATTTGCTGTGAGAGTAGTCATAGGTTAAAGGTCATAATTCATATCAGAACAGGTAAAGTGAGGCTCCTGAATAACATGTAGATGAGTAATCCAGTCATTACCCTATTGCTTCATGGGCTTTTTCTTTTTTATATCCCGGAACAGATCCAAGAGACCCATGCACAGGATTGCACAGGGTTGTGGCTAGTGTGCTTGCTGAAGCGCATCTTAACCTGTGCCCCAGACATGTGCCTAGCATGAGCCTGCCTGCTGCCTCGGAGGCAGCTGGGCACATGTGTAGTATTAAACATGACATCAGCTTAGCTTTACCTATCATGGGTACTAATAGCAGCGTGATGTTTTAGACGTACCAAAGGAAGCCATTTATTCTACCTGATCTTTGATCATGGTGTCTCTTTCTGTGTTACTAAACTTCTGTTTCTCCTGAACTTCAGTTCTTCAACCTTTATTTCCTATTTTCATGTTTTGATCTTATAAGTTTTCTGGGAAGGGCTGGGGAAGCCAGCTTGTCATTTGCAAATGGTTGTCTTCTGTATATCTGAGTGACATGAAACACATGGATTTGTACTTGTTTCCTTTTGAATCTGACTTTTATTCAGTTTTTCCTCTCCAAATCACTTACAGAGTTGTATTTCAGTCCTTCTAGTTTCATGTACTTTTCCATGTAGTTGCATATATGCACATGAAAGCCTCTCTCCTTCGTCATCTCAGTACAGAAAGTAAGATTCTTTCCTTCATATGACTTCTTAACATTGCTTTTGTTTCAGTCAGTTTGCTATTTATGGCATCACTTCTACCTTCTACCCTCAGTCTTTTCACATTAGGTGCATTTGTTTCTGTCTTTGATTGATTAAGCAGATTTCTTAAATACTTAAGTTCCCTTCTGCCTTCCTTTTCTGGCTGGTTTTTGGTCCAGAGGAGGGCCCCGAGGACAATCAGGGAACTGGATCACCTCCTGTGTGAAGACAGGATGAGAAAGTTGGAGCTCTTCAGCCTGGAGGAGAGAAGGCTGCGTGGAGACCTCATAGCAGCCTTCCAGAATCTGAAGGGGGCCTATAGGGATGCTGGGGAGGGACTCTTCATTACACACTGTAGTGATAGGACAAGGGGTAACTGATTAAAACTTAAACCGGGGAAGTTTAGATTGGGTATGAGTAAGAAATTCTTTCCTGTAAGCGTGGTGAGGCACTGGAATGGGTTGCCCAGGGAAGTTGTGAATACTCCATCGCTGGCGGTGTTCAAGGCCAGGTTGGACATAGCCTTCGGTGGCATGATTTAGTGTGAGGTGCCTCTGCCCATGGCAGGGGGGCTGGAACTGGATGATCTTAAGGTCCTTTCCAACCCTGACTATTCTCTGATTGTATGATTCATGCTTGAGCTTTTACATTGAGAAATTTGTGTCTGGGATTATATTTTTGGCTTTAATGTTTTATACCAATCCTATATAAATAGCAATGAAATTGAAAGAGGACAAAGTATGTTCAGGTGCACACAAATACATTTAAAGTAAAATGTCAAGAAAAACCTATTGTTCAAGAAAAAGGACACTTAGGAAAAATTCATTTAGAAAACCATAGGTATCAATATGTTATAGCTGTTTTAAGAGGAATGAAAAATTATAAAACTACATTATATCTGTGTTGGTTCACTTATGAGAAAATGGAATTTAAACAAAAAAGACATTTCCAGCTTATTCCTTGAAATTAAGGGGGCTATGTATCAGTGATTATCTAACTGACTAGGCTAACCCTTCTCTAACAGAAGGCCTCTCGCTAGTTGCAAGGTGCCTCGTTTAGTACTGCAGTATTTGTCATCTCTTTCTATTACACTTCCCCTGCTACAGCTGTGGAAAGATAGCTCCACTTAAATAAGATTCAATTCCTTGTCATTAGGATGAAGAAAACAAAGGAAGTGTTACAGTAACTTTGAATCCACTACAGTTCTCTGAAAGGCATACTAATAGAAGCTCTGCTAATTTTGGAAGAGAGAAAAAGAAGTGGTTTTCAGTGGTACTTTTGTCAGTTCTTTCCTATAGAGATCTAGGAGCAGCCTTTATCTTTAATAATACCTTAACTCAATGCCACTAATCATGTTATGAAAACACCATTTCTTTCTAAGCATACCAACCCAGCCTGGCTATGACTCTTCAATTAAATCACTCTCTAAAGCAAGATTTTAATGAAAGGCTTGGGAAGGATTTACACTTAATCACTTCCTTTAATTAAAAGATTCTCCTCCTCCATCAGATTCTGTGAGGGATCAATAAATCGCAGATTTGGGAGATTAATAAAGGAGGTTTTTTGCTGTCTTAGTTGCATAGCTATCTAATCGTGACTTCATCCACAATATTACTCAGTGCTGTGGATTAAAGCCTCTGAAATTGACCACTGTGTTTTTGTTTGGTTCACTGAATGTTTGAATTTCTTTTAATGTGTATTGTCCACCTGTAGCATTTTGTTCTCCTTTGCTGTAACATTCTTCTGACAGGAAGCAGCTATATTCTGATTGCATTATCCTGTATAACTGTTGCATGGCCGTAAGACTGCTTTTGTGAGAGTGCTTTAAAAGTCTTCCAGGCAGATGTTGAAAGGCCCTAAACACAACTGGATATGTCATTATTTCAGATACTTCTTTAATTTCTTCTTTTCTTTTTCTTTCTCTCTCCATCTGCCCCATTTAAAGTAACTAAGCGCTGGCAGATCCTTATTCTCATACACAGAGCTACCGATGTCAGTTAAGCTCTTATCACATACACGATTGCAGTGCGCAGCTGAAATTGCTGCTTCCTTGAAAGGAACAGTACCAGAACATGTGAATTTCTTGTGCTTTCTGATGTAAATCATGAAACAGTGGCTTTTCTTGGGGAAGTGGTTGCCACCTATAGTGAGAAACAGCAGCCAATCCAAAATAGGAAGAGATATGAGAAGAGACTCATGCCGACAGGGCAGTAATTTGGGCCCTGATATTTCAACCTAATGCATACTGAATAATACATAATCAATAATTATGTTAGTATATGTGCATGTTTTTCAGAAGTCTTCTGTTTCCCGAAGGCGTTTCTGCAGCAGTTAGGGTGAAATGTTTATATAACTGGCTTTTGAAGTCAACAGGAAAAATATGTGCTAGAGGTAAGAGGGATAGCGGTTTAAAGCTGGAAGTCAATTGGTTATAAATAACTGCATATAAACCTTAACATGAGTAATTTGATTGTATTTTATAATGACTCAAGAGTATTCAGTTCGGCAGAGTAGAAGGGACGTTTTGTGTGGGTTTTTTTCTGACTAACACTGTAGAACTCCACTCTGCCTGGATTTCATGCCAAAGTCCTCCAATGGCTCTAACAAAAATTGCTTGTGTATCAGTTGTGTATGGCCTGAGAACTGTCATAAGAAACTGGATTTCTCGGGGAAGCAAAACAAACTGTGAAACTCATCCTACCATAAAATTAAGTTGCTAAGTACTTTCACTGGGAGAAAATGGTTATACTTAAGGTCAAAATTCAGCCTGAGTTAAGGGAACGCAGGTCTCAGTAGCTTCAGCTGGATACTTGCCTGTGCCTTTGGGACTGAACTTATTTTTCTCTAACTGAATAAATAATATGCAAAAGGTATGTTTTCCAAGTTGAGCAAGTAAATAAGTCAAATGATGTCTACCTACCAGTACAGATCAGTGCTGCTGTAAAGAAATGGTATTCAGATGCTACTTAGTCCTGGAGTTGTTGGTTGAAATATGTGAGGATGTGGTTAATGAATCGGTGTGAATGTTTTGATGTTCCAGGTTTTTATGACTTAGCACAATCTACAGTGAGGTCCTTTTTTTTTTTTTTCTTTGTTTCTGTTTTTCAGTATCAAAAATGTATTGAAGCAAATTAAAAAAAAATACTTCAGTAGAACAGGAAAGAGCAGGAAAATGAGCAATTGAATATTATAGGAATATCTGTTCTGAACCTTCAGAATCTAGTGTGCTTGGAACTGATTTAACATATACCTACACAATTAGTTAGATGAATGTCAAAATGAAGTCTAAATTGCAAGATAATGCATTGTGTTAGCTTAATCTTAACTACAGGAATAACAGAAATGCTTCTTTTTTAATTTACCATTAGAATTTTATTGCCATGAAACATCTTGTATAAACTAAAATTATACATATTTTAATCATAATTAAAAACATCTAAGAGAATTAATGTCTTCACACAACATGTTAAATGAGCTTGCTGATGATGCTGGGTTTGAGTTCTCTAGGTAAGAAGTACATGTGCGTGTAGGGCTTTGTATTGTATAAAGGTATTTACAATTTAAATAAACTTATTTAATGCAATTATTCTAATACCTGACAACTAACCACAGTCTATTGAAGTCACTGGAAGGATTACAGCTGACTTGTGTGAATTAGACATAAAGTTCTTAGAGGTCATTTTTGAAACATGGCCCATTCTTTTCAGTGTAACTGTACAGCAGAAACCTGTCCCACTAGGGCTTAGGGAAGGAGGGAGAACTGAAGCCTGCATTTAAAATCAAGCATGTGCCTTAACTGCTGTTCCTGTTCCCCACAGAAACTGCTTTTGTTTTTCAAGGGTCTTAAGTCATTCACTAAAAAAGTATTTTACACCATAGATCTACTGTGGTATGTACTAATCGTACTATTTAAAGGGGATACCTCTTTCTAAAAGTGTACTGTGTTTGTATCTTTGTATTACAGTACAGTTGTACAACCTTATTGTTTATAAATGTTCTTTATAACAATTACTTTCCTGTTCTTTTTTCCTGCTTTTTCCAGTCAAAAAGACTGTAGCTTAATGTTACATCCACTTATAAAGCAATTTGTGTAATAATTGAAAGTAGGTTGATGACAAAGTGTAAATTGTATTCGGAAAACAAAAAAGTTGACATTTAGTACTATTTTTTCCAAATAAGGGAGGGCAGGAAGGGTGCTTTGGCATGTAAAATAAGGAAAATTTTTCCTTATTTGGGAAATAAGGAAAAAATTAATTGAAGCTTGCAATGACTTGAGTATTCTGCAGTGCAAGAATGTGTACTTCTTTGATCATTAAAAATGTCATATAACTTAGTTTAGAACTTGCATTGTGCTGCTAATACATTTCTTCCAAGACAAATAATGTATTTTTGTTTCATAGTGTAAGATAAGAAGAAGAAAAGAAAAATATGTGGAGAACTAACTGTAAGCAAACAAAATTGATGCATTTTGAAGGATAAAGGAAAGGTGGTGGAGTTAATTGCATACAGTTCCAAGTAGCTTTAGAACTAGCAGGAGGAAATTAGCTGTTGTGTGAAAACAGCATGAAATGTAATTCAGAGCAGCTGTCTAATTTATCAGCAAGAACAAACTGCTCATGTTCTTAAACTGTACTCAATTACTTTATTCAACCTTCTTTGACCTGTTCAGCCTGGTCGTGTTTGCTTAAAACTCAGAACTAAAGGAAGTTTGCCAACCTTTTAAAATACACTGTAAGAATCCCATGAGTTTCCTTTGCAATATACTTCCAGTAATTTTTGAATTTATAGAACTCTGCACTCATCATCTCTTTGGAAGTTTTATGACATTCTCTACTTAGCAGTGCAGACTCAATAAACTTACATTCTTTTGTTACTGATTCCAAAACATTGCTGAATTGCTGACATATAACACTAAGCTAAGAGATTCTTTCTTATAGGAAATGACTATGAAACCTTGAGGTAAAAGCTCTACTTTGCTGGTAGCCCATTGGGATTACTGTTTTATTCTGTGATTGTACTATTTCCTCACATACTGACCAGGGCTCTGTTCGTACTGTTTTTCAGAAGTCTCTTAAACTCTATTTCCTCTACCTCCTGGTTGGGAGTTGAAAATACATAAATCACCAACAGAATCAATGTTCATCCAGAATAAAACAGTGTAACAACACCAGGGTTTTTTTAATCACAGGTTCCAATTTCCACTGATAATCTCTTACAAAACCCCATCAGCTGTTGTTGCAAATACCAAGTTTCTGTCTACAGAAGTTACTCTTAACATTTTTAATTTTAATACTTTCCTTTTTTAGCATAAATAAGATACTTGGATTACAGAACCACGAAAAGACTGGGCCTTGGAAAGATGACTAGAGGTTTTCTGCTCCAAACCTCCTGCTAAAGCAGGGCCATCTACAGCCAGTTGGTCAGGTCAGCTTCCAGATGGCTTTAAGGTGTCTCCAAGGAGACTCCACAACCTCCCTGGGCAACCTGTGCCAGTGCTTGGTCACTTTCACAGTGAAAAAGTGTTTCTTGATATTCAGAGGCTATCTCCTGTGTTTCAGCGTGTGCCCATTGCCTCTTATCCTATCACTGTTCACCAGAAAATTCTGTATATAGTTCGGGCAAATGCTGTTACTGCAGAGAGAATAAAAAGATAATATTTTTTTCAAGGCCTTCATGCTGTTCAGATGATTTAGCAAACCTTGCTTATTATTCCTCTGATGAGCAGAAAAATTGCTTCTGTGCTTGTGTGTCGTAAGTAGTGCTGATCACAGTGGAGCCTTTTGGTTCTTGAGCTAAAAAAACCCTTTAAAATTGATATAATTTTTGCAACCAAAATGTAAAAAGCAGCTTCCAGTCCTTTTCATAATGTCCCTGCTTTCAACTTGGTTTTCTCTGTAAATTTAAGATCTCTTTTACAGTAGAGAAAGTAGGTAACAATTCTGTTGAACTTACATAGTTCAGGTATATTTCTTGAGATGGAGCTTCTACCTTTTTGTACATACTTTGGGGTCACATTTGGGGTCTTAGTAAAAATAACTTGGTTCTGAAAGATATATGTATGTAGGTATGTTCTAGAAAGCAAATAGAATCAGAGTAAGGTTGTGTGTGTGTGTGTATATATATACACACATGTATTTGTTCAACATCTTTGTTGGTGACATGGAGAGTGGGATTGAGTGTGCCCTCAACAACTTTGCTGATGACACCGAGCTGGGTGGTTCAGTTGATACGCTGGAGGGAAGGAATGCCATCCAGAGGGACCTTGACACGCTTGTGAGGTGGGCT
>JAOEHY010017158.1:0-19527 GCA_025447955.1 Psilopsiagon aurifrons
AGATTGGATATGAGGAAGAAATTCTTTACTGTAAGGGTGGTGAGGCACTGGAATGGGTTGCCCAGGGAATTTGTGAAAGCTCCATCCCTGGTGGTGTTCAAGGCCAGGCTGGACAATAGCCTTGGGTGTCATGGTTTAGTGTGAGGTGTCCTTGCTCATGGCAGGGGGGTTGAACTAGATGATCTTAAGGTCCTTTCCAACCCTAACTACTCTATGATTCTATGTCTGGTTCTTGATTAACAAGGGTATTAGGTGTGAGAACTTAAAATCAGAGGCTGGAATTATAACTGAAATTAAATAGAAACTTGTATTGAAAGGTAAGCAGGCAAGATTATAAAATTTGGAAATGGAAAATTAGGCCATAGATAAGGAAGAAACAAGAACAAGAAAGCTTGATGGAGACACCGTTAAAAGAAATACAGGGTGCAACAAGAGTACAAGGACAATTCTGTGTCCAAGGGCATGAAATGTATCCTAAGATTGTCTTTATTTATCTACACAAGTATCTGTAAAACCCCATGACAAAATGGTCATTCCTTATGGCATACTGTTCATAATAAGTTATTACAGTTTATCGGTCACTTTGTTAGCTTTTATCACTAGGAACCTAAAGATTCAAGTCCATAAGGTTGTGAAACTTCTGACTGTAGCTTACTTGTAAAAATGAAAATCCAAGGAAATTGTTACCTAGGACATTATTCAAATGGTGCAGCAAAACACTCAACTGTTAGGAAATGCCAAAATTAAGATTTGTCATATGAAAGAAACTGAGTTAATAATTTGTGCCTCTTCTGTAAAGCATGATGCCCAATGATGAAAGTATTATATACAAACCAGGAATTATATAAAACATGAAAGCACACAGTGCGCACTGAAGATAGAGAAAATATTGGATAGATATCCATTTATTCAGTCTCCTGCACTGAATGAGACAGAGTACTGTGAAAAATACAGTATCTAATCATATAATTAAAGATTATATCACAATGCATACACAAAGACAGCTGAACAAAGGTGCGGAAGACAGCCTTAATTCTACCATTTCCTAATTTTGGGATGCTTGACTTAACAGTCTTGATAATGGCCCTTTTCAATAAAGTTTTTGATCTTATAAAAAATATCATCACACATTTCCACATGCTTTTGTCCAAGATTTATATATCAGAAGTGGAACTCTGTGCACAAGCTTCGCAGAACCACCAAAAGTTCCTTTTCAATGTGGAAGTCCTTCAGATAGCTATCTTTCAGACATGCATACAGCAAGAAAGAATCAAGGACTGTTTGTCGAAATTATTACACTGATTTTGCTAGTTGAAAAATAAATTTCAAACCAACATAGAAAATAATTTAGGTTAGGTTTTCAGGCAAATGACTGAAGCTGCACCTAGGCAATTTCTACTGATGTGGAGGGCAGCTACAGGGCATCTTCCCCTAGTACTTCAACAGCAAAATGAACACACTAAGCTCTTGGCATGGGCAAAGCTGAATCATAATTTCTTTCTCACTCTTCCTCAGTAGCCTTCAAAAGCCTTACAAGTAACTTCATACAGGACTATGCAGTCAGTCAGTGGGCTGAGTTGCAGTCATTTTCTTTCTTTATTCCTGGATCTGCTCAACAACTCCATTTCCTGCCTTGTCTTTTCTGGGAGGGAAAGAGACAGACTGTCCTGGAAGCTTTTATGTGCATGGTAGTTAAGTGGCTTTTATCCTTACATCAGTAAAGCATGGTCTGAAGCCAATCAGAATTATACTGAACTGTGCTGTTAATATGAGTCTATGGAAGAGATGGATAATCAGGAAAAGGCAAGAAGAAACAGTAGGTGGGAAAGGGCTTAGAAAGCATAACTTGATTTTGCTAAGGGACAGGGAGAGTAAGGTAGCAAACTCGTTTGGAGAAAGTCTGATAATGTGCTAGAAGGAAAAAAAAATGCAGCAGAATAAGGAACTGAGGTATGAAACACTGAGTGAGGGACAAAAGGAAGAGAATTTGCATGTGAGGAAAACGCGTAGCTAAGTCAAAACTGACTGAAAGAGTGAAGTAGGGCAGAAAAAGTTTGAGGACAGGCACAGTATAAACTGTCCCTCAGAACACAACCAGGCATTTGGGCGAAAAATAAAGAAAGGCCTGAGTATTCAGGGAAACTGAACAGAGTGAGAAGACTGAACAGAAAACAACGAAGCTGGTTTCAGAAACAGCTGGAATGATGGCATGTAGAAGTTGGAAATTAACTGGAAGAAAGTAGAAATGGTACAGGCTGAGGCAACTGCTAAAAAATATGAAAGAAATACAGAAGACAAAAAGAAAAAAATAGCAACCTGACAGAGAAAATTTGGTTAAGCTTCCTGCTCTTAACAGGACAGCTTTGGGAGAAAAGTACAGAACAATTTGTGAACAATTTGGGAAAAGGAAGACATGATAGGGACACCACAGGACCATATGAAAAGAATGGTCAATGGGGAAGACAGTGAGGAAGTACAAGACAGTTCAGAAGAACATTTTTAGAGGTTTAGATAATGCATAAAGGTCGTGATTCACTGTAATGAAGATGAGTGTACAGGACTTGGGAGGTAAACTATTGGGGGACAGAAATTTTGAAATGCGAGATTTAAAACAAAAAATTAATAACATAGGCAGGCAAACATGGAGTAAGTATGGAGGAAGTAAGTAAGATATGGAGTAAGTAAGTAAAATATGGAGAAAGTAAGTAAAATATGGAGAAAGTAAGTAAAATATGGAGTAAGGAAGCAGATCGGGAAAAAAATGTCAATGGAAATAAGAAAGAAAGAGCGGAAGTAAATGTTATTGTTCTAGTGCTTAGTAAGAGGTCTGGTAACAAAACAGTATATAAAAGTCAAACATTATCTTTTTATGGTACCTTTTTGTGTGGGATGAGGGGGTCTTGGGAAACCGGATTGGGAGCTAGGCATAGGCATCTAGTGAACCTACAATATGTATGGAGAAGAGGATAATCTGCTTTATTGTTATTTTAAACAGAAGCAAGAAAGAAAACATTTAAAACCAGTGTCTACACCAGTTCCTAGTAACTTCGTATCTGTACCAATAAAAAAAAATGCAAGTATATCCAAGACCCGTAACTGGGTTATTTAATTATGATTATTTGTTAGTATTTTATGGACATTCCAGAAAACTGTTATCTACCCAGTATTTTTAAAAAAACCCCAACCCAACAATATCCTGTACAGCTTCTTTTTAGAGTCTCATATTCAAATTTCTTTTTATTATCACTCCCATCTTACAAAGACTTTCCACGAACTAAATCTGAATGAGTACTACATGATGAAAAATAGAACACAACATACTCCCCTTATTGACAAACGCAATTATGTTTTACACTTAAATTCGTTCTATTCCTTACTCACAGAAGTGATAATTAAAAATACCAACATTAAATATAACTGCGAGTTGAGAAGTGTCCTTTTATTCATAAAAAATAGTAGATAAAATTTTCATTTTTAATTATGATTTCCATGCATATTTTCCTAAATGCTGACATTACAGTTGGTATTTCAATTATTTCACCTGCCCACAGAACGCAACAGCTTTTCTGCCTTTGCTTGCATAGTTACAGAACTGCATAGCATGCTTAATACAGGAAGTTAAAAAAAAATAATGATTGTGGATAAAAAGACTATTACCCCTGAGAGGCTTTGATACTGATATAGAGATCTGTTTGTGAGAGGAATGAGAAACACAAGAATTTCCCTTGTAAGTATTTTTTTCCCAGAACCTGAAACATGAAAGAGATAGTATTCTTTATTAAGGACTTTATTATATATTCTATATAATAATGCTTCTATAATGCATACTAGAATATGCATTATAATGTATCAGTTACAGACAAAGTGTAAGGACATAATTGAAATCTTGCAAAATTGGAAAGACATGGTCTTTGTTGCCCTGATAAAAATTCAAAAAAGTGTCAGAAAAATCCCAGAGTCACTCATTGGAAAGCTTTTACAGAATTTTGCAACTAAATTCTCCAAGGAGCCCATCTGTATTGAGCATGCTTTATCCCAGTGCTGCAGGAATGAAGCAGTTTTTAACCTGCTTCTCTTTCTCCTCATTCCTGCAAACAGCTGCTGTGCTAAATACTGAAATAAGAACAGTGTGCTCCTCAGTGCTTGCCTCCCTGATATCCAGGTGGATGCAAAAGATGAAACAGAATGTGTACTAAATGCAGTAGGGAACTTGATAGGAATGCAGAGGAAAGCAGGGAATACAGACAGAGTTGTGGTACCAAACATGAAAGGCTGGTAAGGGTGAATGTCAATGCAGCTCTTGAAATGACTGGGCAAGAGGTCAGGATGGCATGAAACTTGAGTTCAGAAGAGAATGCTGGAAGAATGTGAAGTTTGTGGAAAAGTATAGCAAAGAAAGAGTGAGATTAGCCATTGACAAAACTGGAAATGGAATGAGGAGGAAGAAGCTAGGAGGAACTGGGACAGAGACATGGGGATATGTGCTAAGGGTGACGCAGAGAAAAGGGAGCGTATGGTGAAAGGGGATCCTCCTTCCAATACTGGAAGTGAACACAGAGTCCTGACATGCAGCATTACTCATCCGCTACTATTTCGTGAACTATTTCTGAAACCTGCCACCTTGTAACAGCTGATCCACAAAGACAATAAGGTCCTATAGTTACATTTGGGTTGTAGGGTCACATATCGTGGTAGATCCAAAAGTCTGCACTGCTGCTGCATGACTATTAAGCTGAATATTTTCAACTATGAGAAATTACAAGTCTATCTCTTGCTTACTTTTTTGCTTTTTCTTTATAAACAGCCTGCTTTAATTTTATGTTAAGAATGCAAAGTAGAGACAGGAAACATCAGAAATAAGGTTGCTTTTGCAACATGATCCAATACCATGATCAGAATCTACCATGGTCCAGTCTTCAATTAAATAATCTATAGATCTGGGGGTTTTTAACCTGCAAGACTTTAGGCAGATGAATGAAGAAAAGGGTCATCATTACTGAGAGTGCTGCCTGTAAAGTCCTTGATTTCATTTGTTGCAGAAACGGAAATATCTGAAATGAGCATAAGGCGGCAGAGGGTAGCTGGAAAAGAATTGATAATCAAGGTTTAAAAGCTGAAGTACTGTTGCTATGTAGTTTGGGATAAGTCCTTTACAAAACATACTTCCAAACCAGCCAGCAGTTATGTGTGGCTCATATTATAAACATCCAGCTTGGTATCTCAGCCCATAAGTGAAACTGAAATCAGCAGGAACAGTGATTTGAATACACTGAATAAGTTTGCCGAAAAATGCAAAATCTCCTGAAAAATTAGGTCCTCAATACTTGTAAATTAAGTAGTTTGTAATCTTAATGTGTCTGTGACTCTATTTCTCAGCTTTCAAATTGGAATACTCCAAACTTCACTTCCTTGCAGGCATGCTCTGAAGATAAAGTAATTAATGTTTGCAAAGAGCTCAGGTATTGCAGTAACTAGTGTAACAGAACGGCCTCACAGAGAAATCAGAAGTCTGTCTTTACACCAAAGAAAATAACACAATGACTGGATTATAACAAAATGACATAACGACTGAATTCTTACTAAGTGAATTACGTCAAATGGTGCTTTGAATACAGCATACTTTTTATGGGAAGGAAAGCAGGTTTCTGGAATAGCAAACCTAGTAACATGTACCCCCTTCCCAGGCAACATTTAATCTGGCATATTCCAACTGCTGAGTTATTGACTTTGCAGACATAATTTGTTTTAAATCGAAATATTTTTGTTTTAATTTGTGTGTTTGTCTTTCATCAGAACTTATTGACTCCTTTGTATTTGTTTATATGCTCAATACATTAAAAGCTTGTTGACTTTTTAGTCTGTTGTTACAGCCTCCTTGTGGCACACCAGTAACAACTCTTAAGGAGCTAGAAAATGCAATTAAGTAACACACAGAAGATGTCAAACGACATGGTTAAGATGATTGACTTCGAAATGTAAAATAAAGGCAATTGAAAGTGATTACTGGAGCTAATCATTTTAGGCTTGCCTCTGAAAAATGCATCTTCATTTACAATTTAAAACAAATGCTATTTTTACTGTTTAGGATTCACTACGTAGATTTAGCCTGTTGACTAGAGAAAACATAACACAAATACTATCTTAAAAATGTGTTCTTTGCTAATATCTTGGTGTTTGCAATACATATATACATTTAGATTCACAGGGGAAGTAATATCACTCTTTTTAGTATTTAATGTATAAATTTAATCAGCAGATTTGTTTTATTACAATGTAAATAATGGGAAATAGTAAATGAAAAATCCTAGAAGGGAAAAAAATGTTTATTTATCATTAATGTTCAGAGTAGCTTATTGAAACACACCTTTCAGTAACTGACACTGAATATTAGCTATGAAATTCTCATCATGCCTTGAATGACACCCATTAGGTTCAGCCATTTGTATAGTTAAAAGGTTTAAAATGTTTCAGATACACCTTTATAAGCATTGTTACCTCAAAAATCTAACAATACATACACACAAAACCTGCATTCAGCATGCCTGAGATTCAACCCAGTATTGCTTCAAATTAATTATTCTTTAATTGCTCTGTATAAACAGAAATGACCTATTAATTTAATGAAAATCTATCAGTACAGAATGTATTCACTCTTATAAACAAGCAAGATGAACTTGACCTTGTTTGAACTTGTTTTGATGTGGCCCAGATGGTAGGCTACATGCTTGAATAGCAGTCTAAAGCTGAGGAAAAACTCATATAGTAAGATCTAGATTTATAGCCTTTTGCAAATTCCTACCTTGTATTGTCCTTTCAGCATCTGTTCTGCCCCCGCTGCGGTCAGCTTCTATCTCTGGGGTCAGAGAGTCTAGAAACAGAGAAAGGTAAGACTGACACATATTTCATTCTGTTCTTATTGCCTTTTTACAACCTGTTACTCCAATTCTGAATTGATTCTGACAAATCAACATTGGTCAGTTTTTTTAATGTTGAACAATGACTGGAGGCAAGGACATTTTTTTGTTAGACTAAGAAGATTATTGAGCAATAGATTTTTCAAGCATGAAAGGGGGGAGAAAAAGAAGGAGGGAAAAAAAATTGACTTCTCAAGCTAATAATGTAAAATTGTACCTGCTTGAACATTCTCTCCAATGAGCTTATTTGCACACACTATATAAAGTGACAAAACAATAAAGAGAGAGGCATCACTGGAATGAAGGAAAGAAAAGAGATTTTCTTTCTTTTCCTCCATCATGTTATAAATTTTCAATATAACAAGCTTCTTTTGGCACTTAAATTGAAAGTTAATGACACTGAGGCTTCTTACCATTTAGGACTCTTAGACTATCTGTTGAAGCTGCCTGTTTCAGTGTCTGTTCTGCTTGCTCCCGTCGTTTAGTCTCAAATTCAAGTGCTTCCTGCAATTTCCTCTTTGCTTTCTTTTCCTTCTTTAGCCTTTTCTGAATTATTGCTAGGAAAAAAGAAATTCAGTGAACTCAGAGTTAGACCTGAAACTTGGCTACACAATTACATATTAAGAATCCCAAGAAATGCCACAAATGCAACAATTCAGATAAACTGATGAATTTACACCAATTTCAATTACTTGAAATTTGCTGGAATCACACTGGGATATTCTAAAAGCTACTGTTCTATACCATAGTACTGAAAACTGTAAGTGATAATTAGTTATAGCTTATATTTTGTTTACAAACAGAAGAGAACCTGTGAACGCCTAAATCAGAAAACCAGCAGTGAAATGTACTTTCGCATCATCTGACGTAGATAAGCCTTTGTCTCTAAAGATGAGCAATTTTTTTCAGGATTAAGTGTACCGTTTTGTTATTGCCCATAGCATATGGTATACACATAGCAATGAAGTCCTTCCCTGTCGGCCTGCTAGCCTGCCTGCCTGCAGCTTCTCTCCCACAAGAGGGAGATCCAGCTGCTTGGGTACCCAGACTGCAGGAGGAGCTCAGCCCCTACTTTGTTGTGATCCTCATTCCTTATGGAAAGGCACTGAGTTTTCTAACTCCCCTCCAACCTGCTTCTTCCTGCAAGCCATCCAGCTTCTTGGTGTTCAGTCTCTTCCTGTATCTTTTTCGTACCCACATTTCCCTTTGTCTTTTCTCTTTCTTGTTCTGTTGGTTCCTGTCCCTTGGAATTTTGGTTGTCTCTCATTTTGTATAGTACAAACTACTTTACTGGCTAATTAGCTTACACTATCAAAGAACAGCTAGTATCTATACAAAGGATAAACTAAAGACATTTTGAATCATTGCACGGTTTTAATGTTTTCATTATAAGTACTTGGAAAGTGATTGCAATAAATGAGAAAGAAACATATGTTGTGTTCTGAATTAAAATGTCATCATGGCTGACACATTGTAGATGTGACTACAGCAGTCAGAGCCAGAATTAGCAAGCCCTTACTGTGTAGCTGCTCACAGAAGAGATATTATCCTACTTTCATCAGTTGATGAGACACATCCTACAGCCTTAGGAATTACTAATTGGAATACTTATAAAAAGGAAGGAAACAGTACAGTAAATAAGCAGCTCTGTAGAACATACAGTAGAAGTAGTGAATTTAATGCAAAAAAAAAAAAAAAAAGGCAAAAATTTTCAGATGTAGTAACTAAGGAAAAAGATATTCAGTTGTGTTAACGTGATGAGCAGAAGGTAGATATTGCTAATGCTCAAGGTCCCATTCAACTAATGGGTTTTGACCTGTATGTGGCACAGTGACTCATGTTTCTATGCTGCAGCTTTTAAGCGTATTTCAGCTTTCTCACATGGTACCTCTGAACTTCTCAGAGATGTGGCATACTCCTCCAATCTTGCTCATGCTTTCATTAAGACATGTGAAACTTTAAGACATAACACTTGTTATCTGGAAAACTGATAGTAGGTAAAGCCTCCTACATATTTTTCTACCTTTAATGGAAGAATAAATCCTCACAATAATTATAGTCTGGCCTTATTTTTTCTCTCCTACTTGGATCTGCTTTTAAAGAATAATCCATCATTTTGGTTTCTTTGTACAGAAGTATCCAATAGGTGGGATAGACATACTCATTATATTTGCTCTGCTGCATACCACCATTAAGTGTTCAAATGCATTCCTCTTTGGTCTGGCTCTTTTACCAGTGCAACATTACTGTTAGAGTGACACATATAAAAAAGCAAATAATGAATCATGCTGAAAATAACACTGTCAATTATTTCAGCATCCTGAATAAAATACGGGACTACCCCATGCTCTTTCCAGACATACAGTTTTGTGTAAAATTAATTTTATTTAACTGCTCAAAACATGTGTCTAGTCCATTCTGGTCAACTATATTCCCTAGTTCAACTATGTGACCCTCTGGAACTAAAATGAAGAGAAAGAAAGTCTTCACAGTGTAACTGACCCCACTTACCTGTCAGAAAACAGGATATATGAATCTCTTTCTTTATTGAACAGAAAGGAATGCTCCCCTCTCCCCCCAACCTTTTCTACTGTCCATGTGATTGCCTAGTTCTAGAAAGGAATACATATTTGAGCTGTTGTGAGACACAGAGGTAAAAGGATTCACATCCTAACAGCTCTTTTGCAAAACTTTAGAAGTGTAAGAAGTGCAACTGTACTGAGAAAAATGGGCCAGTTGTGGACAAAGGGCTAATTCATTGCACATACATAGTAACTGTTAATAATAACTGTCTTTAAAAATGTATAGTCAAAAATTTACAAAGGGTAATTAATGATGTCACAGTCCTACCTTTAATGGGCCAAGACATGAATCAGGATTATATCGTGTACTTACTGCTAGCATGTTAGTTAAAGATATAATGATATTGGTTGAGAATTCAAGTGTTTTCAGGATTCCTTATTTAGCTGTTTCCCACATAATTAAACTGGACAAGAAGAGAGTTATAACTCTAGTCCTACAAAAAATAATATCTGACTTGTCATAGTCTGTGATTAACAACAAGTTAACAGGGGTTAACTGTCCTTGGCAAAGTAATTCAGACACCATTAAAGAGTAAGACACACATACACAGAAAAGTAGACACAGAAAGAAAGATGAGAACATGCTTGCAATGCAAATAGCTAATGCAAATCACTGTAAACCGTCTGATGTTTAAATCAATGAAATTATTTAAAAATCTTTAACATGCATATGCTTGACAGTGGGCTGATGTTAATATTTGATATGCTACTAATACTACTGACTTATTAAGAAGAACCTTAACAGTTCCTTCTACAAATGTGTTTGATCAACTATGCATTGTAAAGGTCATGAATTATTACTAACTTTATATTTATTACATACGGTTTGCCTACATATGCAATATATGACCCAAATACGTAATCCAGAAACAAGAGTTCCTAAAACCTTGCAGATTCTAAAACTTGATCTAAATTGTCTTTGTATTATGTAGCTAGCATTTCTCACAATGATCACAACTTGCCAAAATCCATTAACAGCACCCATGGTATTTGTAATTATGTTGCGTATTACAGGTGCAGTAAGTAACATTCAGCTAGAACTCTGAGAAAAAGTACCTTTTTCCAAATCTCATGAAGAACCTATGCAGAATCAGGCAGGCTGTAGAAGGTCCTGCACTGCAGTCAGCCTGAACATAATGTGAGGTAAGGGTAAAAGTTTTGATCAAACACAGGTGTTTGATAGAAGATTAGTTTTCCTAAGGAAATAAATTACAAGGTGTTTATGTCTGCTTAATCAAGTTACCTCTGTTCTTCTGCTCCACAGCCAACTGCTTTTCAAGCGTTTCCCTCAGCTCTCGCTCCCTGAAGAGCTCCATCTTCAGCTCTGTCTTTTCCAGTTGGACCTGTTTTTCTTGAGCTCTGGCATTGTCTATAGCAACCTTTAGTAGACCCTGTTCAAAGATTAAGTTGGATAATATCTGAAGAATGCTACAACAGCTGACATAATAACTAACTTTGGTTATTTTTCCTTGATTAGTCATGTGACAATTTACAAATTAAATAATCCTGTTACTGGATCAAAGCCTCCCAATTATCAACAATAATTTTTTACTAAAATTCATTTTAACGGGTGAGCATAAATCTTTAGAAGGTAGGAGTCAAGTTTTCTCAGAAAACATAAACTCACCTTTGTGCATACATCTCATGTGAAAAAGCTATCTAGAAAGGTTTATTCTTTTTTAGAGACAAAGAAGGCATGTCTCCATCAGGCACTTGGCTGTGACAAAACCAAAAAGCTAACCCATTGCAAAAGAATTGGCAGGCTCAGAATCACACCATCTACCAAATGTGAAATTCAATCTCTAGCACAACTCAAGCCAATGGAAATTACTAAACAGAGAAAGGTTCTTTTCAAGGGTTACCATTTTTCCCCTCATCGTTAACGATTATTATTTGAAAATATTTTCATATTTTTTTCAAAGAGTTTCCAAGGAAGATAGGGTTATTGGGATGCTAAGCAGAGAACAGTTGTAAAGCAGGAAGACCATAGGATCATAGAATAGTAAGGGTTGGAAAGGACCTTAAGATCATCTAGTTCCAACCCCCTTGCCATGGGCAGGGACACCTCCTACTAAACCATGCCACACAAGGCCCTGTCCAACCTAGCCTTGAACACTGGCAGTGATGGAGCATTCACAACTTCCCTGGCCAACCCATTCCAGTGCCTCACCACCCTTACAGTAAGGAATTTCTTCCTTATATACAATCTAAACATCCCCTGTTTAAGTTTGAACCTGCTACCCCCTTGTCCTCTCACTACAGTCCCTAATGAATAGCCCATCCCCAGCATCCCTATAGCCCCCTTCAAATACTGGAAGACTGCTATGAGATCTCCACACAGCCTTCTCTTCTCCAGGCTGAACAGCCCCAACTTTTTCAGCCTATCTTCAAACGGGAGATGCTCCAGTCCCCTCATCATCCTCATGGCCCTCCTCTGGACTTGTTCCAACAGTTGCATGTCCTAATTATGTTGAGGAAATCAGAGCTGCACACAATACTCCAAGTGAGGTCTCACGAGAGCAGCGTAGAGGGGCAGCATCACCTCCTTTGACCTGCTGGTCACACTCCTTCTGATGCAGTCCAGGATATGGGTGGCTTCTTCGTCTGTGAGTGCACACTGCTGGCTCATGTTAAGCTTTTCATAGACCAACACACCCCCAAGTTCTTCTCTGCAGGGCTGCTCTCAATCTCCTTCTCTGCCCAACCTGGAGCTGTGCCTGGGATTGCTCTCATCCAGGTGTATAGGACCTTGCAATTGGCATGGTTAAACTTCATCAGGTTGGCATCAGCCCACCTCACAAGCATGTCAAGGTCCCTCTGGATGGCATTCCTTCCCTCCAGTGTATCAGCCGAACCACACAGCTTGGCATCATTGGCAAACTTGCTGAGGGCGCACTCAATCCCACTGTCTGTATCGGCAACAGATGTTTAACAAGACCTGTCCCAACACTGATCCCTAAGGGACACCACTCGTTACTGGTCTCCAGCTGGACATTGAGACATTGACCACAACTGTTTGCATTCTGCCATCCAGCCAGTTCTTAACCCACCAAGCGATCCACCTAGCAAATTGATGTCTCTTCAATTTAGAGACAAGGAACGTCATGTAGGACAGGGTTGAACCTGTTGCAGAAGTCCAGATAGATGACATGAACTGCTCTAACCCTGTCCATCAATTCCGTAGCCGTGTCATAGAAGGCCCCCAAATTGGTCTGGCAGGATTTCCCCTTAGTGAAGCCATGCTGGCTGTCACCAACCACCTTGTTGTTTTTCATGTGCCTTAGCATGTCTTCCAGGAGAATCTGCTCCAAGCTTTTGCCAGGCACAGAGGTGAAGCTAACTGCTCTGTAGTTCCCCATCTCATCCATTTTCCCCTTCTTGAAAATGGGGGTTGTATGTCCCTTTTTCCAGTCATCGGGAACTTCACCTGACTACCATGACTTTTCAAATATGATGGACAGTGGCTTATCAACTTCATTTGCCAGCTCCTTCAAGACCTACAGATTGATTTCATCAGGTTCCATGGACTTGTGCATGTTCAGGTTCCAAAGACGGTCCCGAACCAGACCCTCTCCTACAGTGGGCCCAGGGTCTTCATTCTCACTGTCCCTATATCTGCCTTCCAAGACTTGGGTGGTGTGGTCAGAGCATTTGCCAGTGAAGTCTGAGGCAAAGAAGTCATCAAGAGCTTCAGCCTTCTCCAAATACAGGGTAGCCAGTTCTCCTGATAGCTTTCTGAAGGAGCCCATGCTGTCCCTAGTCTGTCTTTTATTTGCTACGTACCTACAGAATCCCTTCCTGTTATCTTTCACATCCCTAGCCAGGTTTATTTCTAACTGGGCCTTAGCCTTCCTAACCTGGTCCCTAGCTTCCCAGAGAACATCCCTGTATTCTTCCCAGGACGCCTCTCCTTGCTTCCACCTTTTATAAGTCACTTTTTTCCTTCAGATTTTCCTCAGCAGCTCATTATCCACCCAAGGAGGTCTCCTGGCCCTCCTGCTGCAATTCCTTCTAGTTGGGATGCAACACTCCTTAGCTTGTAGTAGGTGATCCTTGAATACCAACCAACAGCCTTGGGCCCCCCTGCCCTCTACGGCTATATCCCATGGAACCTTACTAAGCAGGTTCCTGAAGAGACCAAATTCTGCTCTCTTGAAGTCCAGGGCAGTGAGCTTGCTGCACGCTCTTCTCACTCAGGGTGGTTGAAGTCCTCCATGAGAACAAGGGCCTGTGAGTGTGAGGCTGTTCCTAACTGTCTACAGAGTGTTTCATCCACAGAGTCATCTTGATCAGCCGGTCTGTAACAGATCTCCATAATAATGTCTCCCATCGCTGTTCTCCCTTTAACCCTGACCCACAAAGTCTGTTGACTGCTCACCTGTCCCCAGACAGAGTTCCATGCTCTCCAGCCTATCCCTAACATAAATAGCAACACCCCCTCCCCACCTACCAGGCTGCTGCCAGCTCCTGGGCAAGTCCTGTCGAGGACTTGAGGCTCCCTTGGTGGCTCTCGCTGCTCTGAGTTGAGGCTCCTGGATGCTGAGCTTCCCCCCACCCAGTTGTTGCAGGCGTCCTCTCTTGAGCTACTCACCTCCCCCTCCCTGACCTTGTACAATTGTTATCTCACAGCAGAGAACAAAACACAATCATCTCTCAATTTCTTGACCTGGGATGGTTGAAATAAATTGTAACTTATTTTGCTGTTGTTATATCAGAAAATACTGATTCAGCATATTCTAAACTTCTCAAGAATTTCAAGTTCACAGTTACTTGTTTTTTGCAAGAAAACAGGAAGATCCCATTGCTGCCAATAACAAATTAGGACACTGAAATAGGGTATGAAAAAGAAGAGGCAAAACTGAATCAAAATAAATTAATGTGGAATGAAGAAAGATTTTCTTTTCCATTTTCCAGAGGCCTGGCCATCAGGCCCTTAGGTCTACACCTGAATCTATCCTCTTGAAGCTACCATAGCGGAGTAAATAATTAAGCATGGATATGCATATATGAACCTCCATGGGTATGAGCCTAACTCTCCGGTATCCTATGTAAGTCTCCTGAAACTTAACTTTAGAAATAATTTGACCCAAGAGAGATTTAATTACTGATATAAAGCAAAACAATGCCAACAAGAGAGACTGAAAAGTACTCCCCAGTAGCTCTGCTAGGGAAACATTCAGCTAACAGATAAAGGTTCATACTCAAGATCTGGGTTCAGAATAACCACACTACAGACATAAAATCAGGTCCCCTAACTCCCAAGTAATCTTCCTCACCCTTCAGGCATGCTTCCTAAATTGGATTTTGGGTTGTATGTTTTTTCATTAAAATTGTTTAAAATAGTTCCAAAAAGGAATGGAAAAAGAAGCCAGTATGATGATACTTGAAAAATGGAAAAAGGATTTTTTGTGAGTGTTAGTCTGCACATTTATCCCACTAGTCTTCCCAGTGTCAATGCCTGCTTTGAAATGTCCTTCAAACTCCTCTTTTAAGTCTGTTTTCAGAGCCTGTTGTTTTCAGTACTACTCATCCTCATTCTTAGCTGAATTGTTGCCTCAAGCATTGCTCATTCAGAGCTTAATGCTTTGTAGCTCTATTACACTTCAATCTATTAAAGTCCACAGGAGCTGAAAGAAGGCCACACCTTCTGACTGCAAGGCCCAGATGGTCACCAAAACTATATACACTGCATAAACCCAGAACCACATTTGAAAATGTCTAACAATGGTAACACACCAAATGTGCTTACAAATATGCTTAAAATTTAAGCAGTTCTCTTTAAGAGAACCCAATACTATTCTATAATAGCTAAAAACCAATGGCATTTTGTGTTGAATGTTAAACCTGGATGACTACTAAAGAAAGTTTAAGCTCTACAGACCTATGCAAAGTAAAATACGATTTGAAATATCTGTAAAGCCTTTCCAATATATTTCACAAAAAGTTAATATCAACCTGAATTCTGTTCCCTTCCCTTGCCATATTCTCCTACATTTACAACCATCATAAACTGTTTTCTATACAGACTGCACTTGAAATAATAAGAGATTGAAGTAGGCGTTGTTTATCAGTACCTGCTTCTGGCTTAAAAAAACTCTTGAGTATTTTAATCTCATCCAGCTCATTACTTACATAAACATGATTCATCCAAATCATTAATAAACCAGATCAAGTGAAATCACATGAAAAGTATTTGCTAATGAAAAGTGTACTGTCAAGCAAATTTAAAGCTGCAAACATCCTCCTCCAAATTCTTACAATCTCTCTTGTTTAACAATAAAATCAAGCTGCTAAAGAAACTGCCATCTTTACTCAGTTCAACTACATTCATGTATATGTTTCTTCTTCATCAGGAACAAACAATTAGTAACAAATGAAAGAGACCATTACATCAAGTGCCCTTTTAGATCACCCCTATTAAAACTTTAGTTTAGCTGTATTTTAATTCTAAGATACCAAATTCTAATTTTCTGCTCTGATTGCTCTTGTTGACTTATCTTTGATAGACGTACTCTCAGTGCAAAGTCTAGAGATTATTTAGCAAGATGCCAATGTTGGCACCACTTAATGTGTTGATTGGTTGTATTATCAGTAGCAGTTCAAAATAATTTACTATTAAACTATAATTGTCTTTGGCTGACAAAACACAATATTTTGGTGTTCTTTAAATATGAAACAATCATTATGAATAAACATGGAGAATAATGCTAGAGTGTAACACTAATGTGTGTAATTTTATATTAAGAATTGCTGCAAGTACAAAGCTGCTAAAAGCACATTACATTTTCTATTTAATTTCTACACCACAATTCCTCCCCCAACCTTTCCTTTTTTTATACTTGCTAACATAGCTAATGGCAATACATTACCTATTGCTGCTGATTATGTCTGAAAAATATTAGCTTTTTGAAGCCAAGACCCACCAGGGACTACTTATAAGCTACACAAAATTAAGTTTCATTTTTAGAAGTTAAATCAGTGCACATCAGTAGGCATCCAATGCGAAAAAAAAATCTGCACTAGAGCCAAACTGATGCGTATCAAAAGTGCTGTTGCTGCCAATGACAGCTCTAATGCAAAAATACTAGAAACATTCAATATGTCCTTGTATGCAATACAGAAGGGGGTGAGAAAACGAGCTGAGAAGTACAGCATCTAAAAATCATCAGTGCCCCTTGGAACAGGAATAGTAATTTCAGAGTTGCATGAAATTCTATTAATTCTCCTAGTGGATCAGCTGTAAAAGATTATACAAAATACAGTATGTCCAACTTGTATTAGCTATGGCTAGTCCTCTAACCTGATATTAAATCAATATGCTGCCAATGAGAACGGGAAATGCAGTGCAACACAGGACATTAACAAAAAGAAAGTATTTCCCTTTAGGGAAGGTCAGAAGTTATGGAGGCTGGATAATGGTAATTGTAGTGAACATGATCATGTTCCATACTTGTTTTTAATACAGTATGGCTCTATCTGGAGCCAGGCTTTAAACATGGCGTGCCATTCTTCCCCTCTGTGCTACTGTTAATAAATTATTTTTATTTCAGTGTAAAGTCAAAGATGAATATTTTTCCCTTGAAGATTTATAGATCATTCTGGTTGGTTTGTTTGTTTTAATGCACTTGTTTTAATATTTTTCACTGACAAATTTTTCAGAAATGTCCCAAATAAAATGTTAAGTTTATATAGGGTTGATGTTCCTTCCCATTCTCCAATGTATCTGAAAACACCATCATGTTAGGTCAGTCAACTGATCCTACAGATGCGCCAAACCTTACCTGAGCCTTAAGGCCAGTATCCCTCATCATTATTTTTAAAAAATATTAATAATGTGTTGCCCATGTTGAAAGGGGTGCAGGCAGAAGTATACAGAAGCTCTTTCTTTTTCTAGCTGCATCTACGGTGTGTTCCATCTAACATAATTTAGTTAGCTACTCAGTTAGATGTGACACAAAAATGGCCTTACTACATAGTCTGATGGTCTAACTAGATCATGCCCTGTTTCCAGCAATTGCCCACAGTGAGTGAAGTAGGAAAACTAGAAGAACAAGGCATACACACCATGAAGCTTTCCTAGTCAAAACTCCTAGCTTCCAGAGATTTGCAGATGAGAGGATTTCTTTTGCAACATTAGTTATTTTTGGTGAAAACACTTTGAGTAACATTGCTTCTCTTTTAGTCAGGAAATGAGACATCATTTGTATGCTGTCATCATTAAAACTATCTAAGAAAGGCTTGCAAAAAACCATCAATATGCATATATTTTAGCTAACTTTCACAGGTTAATTTCTGAGTATTTGCCATTTGCAGCTGACTACTCAGTAATATAAGCAAGGTAAGATAACAGAGCTTGACTGTCTCTATAGATTACTCGAGAAAGATTTTCTGTAATATCTCAGAATGAGTATCTTCATCGCAGGTACAGGCATATTGCACAAATATAAATGACATTTTCCATTAATACTTTTTGTGAAAAATAATTCTCTTGGATTTTAGCAGGAGATAAGATAACATGAAGGAAACCCAAAATTTTTACTTTATCCAGTACTTGCAATATTTTTCTCTGTGTATTGAGTCATAGATGGTAACAGTGCAAGATACTCACAGCAATAAAGCCAGTAGTTTGCCTTGGTTTTGTAAGGGAATTTTGTCTGTAACCATGCATTTCTTTTATTAATATCAATGGGTTACTTTCAAGCACTTTTTATCTTTTTAAAAATACTTAGCAACAAGACCGTGTCAATACAATAGTCTTGATAGAAAAACATTGCTGTAAGGGTGCAACTACTTTATCCTTTATACATTAATGGAAATTCAGCTTGGAGACTGTAAAGATTCAGACTCTAAAAGCTTAAAAGAATGTTACTTTTAGCCAAGAATATTGCAGTACCATGAGAAGCTGCAGCTGTAACATACTTTGGCATAATCGGGCCATGACTCAAAAGGTGAACTTATGCAAGGGCTATGGAAACAGCTTTAGCCTTCTCAGTAGCACCCACATAGCATTTTGCTGTGGCCAGTCTCCCATCACCCTTCATCCTCCCTGCAGCTGCACATAGACTTTCAGCATTTAATCTGGAAGGAATCAACAAATACACATTGGAAAGGAACAGATATATCACTTAATTTAAGCTCTCAGGGGAAATTTAGTTTCTTTTCCTTTTAGATTTGCAGATACACATCTGAGTAAGAAAATATGTCCCCAATCTCATTTCCTTATTTTGTATGTGTATTTGTTTAATTATATATTGTTACAGTTTATTATTTGCATTTCAACAGTCCCTAGCAAGAAACAGGTTGTTCTGGGTACTGTATATTGTTATTATCTCCTCTTTAAATGTGCAAATAATTAAACATTGCATTTTTGTTTTAGTAAGTATTTATGGAGAAATAAGAAAAACATATATATGATATACAAAAGGAAATAAACCTAATTAGCAGTGGCTGGTGACAGTGATAGCAAATAGGCTTGTCTAACATTTGCCTACAATTACGAACTGGTGATTCTGGGCTATCCATTTAATTTTAGTATTGATAGAAGACACAGACTCTTTGTGTTTAGTAGCTAATTTTAAAGGATGACTCAGACTTCCCACACGGATGTGAGTTAGGCACCAAATTCAATCACCTAAACTCTTCAGCGCTTGCAAGACTTTTAGCACATTGAAAGTGTTGAGAAATGTTTGCTCACATACCCAAAGCATTGTCCCCATGGCAAAATTTAGGATCCTGCTTACCCTAACAAAAGGTTGAAATTAGAGAAAAATTAGTGCCCATATATTACTCTAATTCTGTTCACTTTTAAACCAGGACAGGTTCTACAACCTCTTCTAGAGGAATCCAAGGTCCATATTACATAGATCATATGGATCCTGCACCTCACACAACTGAATCTACGGAAGGGGGTCACAAATATCTCTCTTTCCATATAAAATATATAGAGATATATATTCAGAAGGGGGCCTATAGGGATGCTGGGGAGGGACTCTTCATTAGGGACTGTAGTGAGAGGACAAGGGGTAATGGGT
>JAOEHY010017161.1:7013-27987 GCA_025447955.1 Psilopsiagon aurifrons
TTTTTTTTTTTTTTTTTTTTTTTTTTGGTAAGAGAAGCTCCAGGAAGATTGTTATTCCTGTGAATATTCATTTATATTCACAGTGGTTTTAGTGCGCTTTTTTGCACCACTGATGCTTTCTGCTCTCCATAGGGAAGAAATTTCAACTGTAGAGAGGTGACCTTATGTATTGTTATTAATTAACACTTCCACATAGAAATTAGCACCTCTATCATAGCATGCAGAGAGCCTGCTACTTGAGATGCAATGCAGGCAAGGAAGTTACCAGAAACTCTGTCCAAAAGTGGGCAGTTCATTCCAGCAGCTTCTGCCAAACCAAGCAGAAGTATACGCACACATCAGTCTCCAAGACAAAGTAATATTCCTGAGGATGTTAATGGGAAAGTAAGTTATACTGACAGAACATGTGATCTTTAACACAAGTCACATTTACTGGTCTCCCAGAGTACCAAGGGCTTCCCAATTGCAGGAAGCACATAGACTAATAACTCTTCTGGGATGTCTAAACATGGGTGCGTTAATTTTTTTTACATCTCCAGGACCCAGAAGATGTAATTTCCTCTCAAACATTTTTTTTATTTGCTCTGACAATCTATATGGTTATCTGTTAACATTAGAAAATTTAGAAGTCTACGGGATTGCTTTACAATATTGCTCGAGTTTATATGCTTATCTAGCACAAAGTCAGACTCTAGAGGGACCAGTTAGCTTAGAAATTCTCTCAAGGCTGTAGCAAGAACATAACTAGTTATTTTTCAATATAGCTGTTCCTTGCACCTTCAGCTTGATTACATAGTGCGGATTTATAACCTTCTTGATGCTAAACCAGCTTTTTCAATATTGTTTGTAGGAAGGCCATGGATCTGCCTGCTATGGGATTGATCAAATTAACTTTCTGATTAATAGTAGGCAGACTGCTGCTAGTCTAAAGTAACAGTCAGAGAACAAAATAAAGTGTGCATAGAAAAAAACTGTACCCTTTATTTCATCATAATAGATGACAAAATACCTGTGTTGAATATCAACACTTCTGGTGGTAAGACCTTGTTCATAAAGATAAAATGTTCTCTGCCATGTAAGAAGTGCTGTCTAAGAAAAGTTTAACCTTTGCTCTTCAAATAATTTTCCCCATATTCAATGTCAGTGTTGAATAGCAAGAGGACTGGGTGAGCTGCTTAGGATGGTATAACCAGCTAGCACCTGGCATTAGGCTTCTTCAGGGTTAGGGAGCCATTGGAGATCCCTCACAAGGTTTCTTCTGAGCAATTTTCCTCTATCCTTCTTTCACTCAGGGCTCCTCAGAGGCTTTGCTTGCAGGGGCTTGGTTTTGCTGTTTCTGGGGGCTTGGCAACACAAGTCAAATCCAGAGACTCAAGTACCTGAACCTAAGGGCCAAGGAGGAAATACTGCTGGTGTAGCCTTCACTCAACTGAGTCTATTGGACCTGAGTGGCCTCTGTGTCCCCTCAGTGGTTGTAGGGGTCATCTTAAGGAGACACTTCCTTGAGGCAGAAACAGGAGCCCTCTGCTAGAAGGCATCCCTCATGCCGTGAAGGAGAGACATGCTCCTGAAATGGAGGCTATGTCTATTCTCATCCCAGAGTGTGTCCCAGAACTCAGTGTGCTCTCAGTGTGCTCCAGCCTCAGGGGCTAAATGATGGCTCAATTTCTCAACCAGTGCTGGTGCAATTTTTAACTCTGGTTGCAAAAAGTCTGTTTATTTAATGTATATTTAGGTCAAGAAATAGTGAGGCTTTTCTTATGCAAACAGTCTTGCTGAATGAGAGTGAATGGTGCCTATAAAGTTGGCATTCCTAACCTGTAAGTGTGGCAGGTACACCTGCACCGACAAAAGCCAGTCAGGGGCAGTCAGCAGACGGGAGTGAGGAATTTGGGTTGAGAACTCTCCCTTTTTAGGTTAGTGGTTGTGCATTTTGGATCATTGTCCATAAATGTTAAGATTCAGCAGTGAAGTGACAAATCCATGTGGCATCCTGAATCTGTAGTTAGTGTTGGTGGAGCTTTAATTGAGGTTGAACAAGAAATTTTATTTAGCCTCAATTTATTGGTTCTCTGACAAAAATTTATCACAAATGGGTGGAAAAATGTTTCCAGCAAGCTTCTTTTCAATTCATTCGGAGGAGAAACAAGTTTGTGGTTAACATATATACAATCCTGAACCCTGTGAGTTTGGCATTTACTAGCTTTATGCCAATGAGACAACCACAAATGTACATGTACCAAGTCCTTCAACTGGAAAGCCATGTCCTTCATCCTCCCAGAGACAGAAAATTTTCCATTTACGAAAAACAGACCATCAAGTGGTGTGGTGGAACTTACTGCCACAAATGAAGATCTTTGATGAAAATCACATGGATAGGTTTGTTCAAACTCTACAATATATAATTTGCCTGCTCCACAAATGGAAACAAAAGAACTTGGTGTCAGATGGCCCTTGCAGGCTGGTGTGTGTTATATTGTTTATTTAAACAGATCAATGGTTCTTAGGATCCATTGCACATCTTAATTGATACAGTAAATAGAAATGGAAGAGAAATAATTCAGCTTTAGCTTTTTTTCCTGCTTGAGGTATGTAGTTAGGAGTAAACATTTCCACTGAGACCTAGTTACTGTAACTGGAGTGTAAACACTTTCTGCTAGTGCTAGGTCCCATCTAGAACTAAGCTATTTAATAGCTCAGTCTGAAGCCACTCTCCTATTGGGAGAATTCATCTAAAAAGATATTTCTCAGGGAAAAGTATTTTAAAGCAATTATTTAAATTACTGTCATTTTTATCACAGAGCCTGTCAGAAGTTAAACAGTGTAATTTTACTTCAGGAAAACCTGTGGAAGTTTTTCCCCTTTGGCTTAGGGCTGGGCAGGCTGCAAAGCTTCCTGGCAGTTCAGGATCTCATGGCGAGAGGAATTCTGCAAAATCTCTCATAATTCCCTGCATTCAGGGCTGTGAGTACTGCTGCGTATTTTAACCCTACAGGTTCATTTTTGCAACTCAGCATTCATACACTTTCAGCTGTCAGGGTGTTGCTGATCCTCAGATATATACCAGTCAAAACGGGTAAGAGACTGAAAATAATTTTGCCAATCTTAGAAGAAATTTTGTAGAGAATATGTGTAAAAGTTATTAGTTAGAGACTAAAATTTAGGCAGAAGAGATTCTAATGTAACTTAGTTAAACCAGTAATATAATTTAGCAACGCAAGTGGGTTTTGGTGAACAAAAATATAAAAAATAATTCAGAAAGAGCATGAAAGTTTTCACGTAATGATCATGGTGCTACACTGTTGTGAATGCAAGCAATTAATACATAGTCTAGATGAAGCACAAACAGCGGGTTAGGTTCTGTAAGTAAGCTTGGGAAGTGCACCACTGGATTTGAATTTTAGTGGAAATTTACATAGCTGAGACCAGTATAAGCATCATATATATACTTAACTTCTTTTTTAAGTGCCCTTGCTATTTATTTCTTTAAGGTATATTATTTTTGTCTATGTCAGTAACTAGACAGAAGGGCCAAACCAAAAATTTATCTGTACAATTCATTCCACTTCTGATGGATAAATTTTAGAAAGCAGCAGCTCCTTACATGTCCTTTGGGAACTGCCCTATGTTAGGAATTGGGTTGATGGAACTTTTTTACTTTTGCTTTCATTTTATGAGGATGACAGACATGAAATGTGGGTCACTCGGACAAAAGTATGTTTTTCAAATTAGAGACAACTGCGAGGTGGTTTTCTAATGCTACCTTTAAATGTTTCTAAAACCCCTATGCAGCTTTGTTAACAAGTAGTTTGTCATCAATCAGAGACCAATAACAGTGAAAGTCAGTCTTGACTTCTGCCAGTAATGAACTGAACAAGCTGGTGTCGTGGTTTAAGCCCAGCTGGTAACTCAGAACCACACAGCTGCTTGCTCACTCCCCCCCTTCCTCCCCCAGCTCCCATGTAACTGTAACTCCTGCAGGCTGAGATAAGAACAGTACAGTAACTAAGGTATAACACAAACCACCGCTTCTACCACCAATAATAATGATAAGGGAAATGACAAGAGAAGAGAATACAACTGCTCACCACCTGCTGATTGATACCCAGCCCAACCAGAGCAGTGATCCAGCCCTTCCGGGTAACTGCCCCCAGTTTATATAGTGGTCATGGTGTGCTATGGTATGGAATACCTCTTTGGTCAGTTTGGGTCAGGTGTCCTGCCTCTGCTTCCTCCCGCCTTCCCCTCCTCCCGGGAAGAGCATAAGGCTCAGAAAGTCCTTGGTCAGAGTAAACATTACTGAGCAACAACTGAAACCATCGGTGTTATCAGTGCTGTTTCCAGGCTGAAAGTCAAAAACACAGCACTGCACCAGCTACCAAGAAGGAGAAAAATTACTGCTGCTGCTGAACCCAGGACAGCTGGAACAAAAATTATCTCATACTAAGCAGAAATATTAAGTGATAGAGACATGATATCCCTGTATTATTTTTTAAATCCTCCTCAGTCAAGAGGCTTTGGGCTAAAATTACATTTGAAAAAAAAAAAAATCCATAAGGGCAAGTTCTGATTCTAAAGGGCAAGTGAGTTCAAGGAATATTGGTTATTACTTGTCTCTGTATTTAAGATATGAACTGTATGTAAGGAACAGAAAACGCTGGTTTGGGTTTCATCACAAATTAAGCAGTGCAAGCAAAACCGATCTTTCTCTCTGTGTTTTGAGCAGATGTGGGACTGACACACTGAACCTGAGCCATTGTCTCACCCCATGGGGAGAACCAGGGAAAACACTGATGAAGCCTCTCACATGGCACAGACCATGAAGGCAGGGGTCTCTGCTTATCTCTGCAGTCTGACTTCTGAATATGAGTAGCTGTGTACACTCTACTTTCTCCTTCATTAATGGGAGTTTTCTCCATAGATATGCTGAACAGCAAATCTTGAAATAGGAATAACTACTTACCTTTTAAATTGCAATCTGCTGCAAGACATGTTGGCTGAAAATGTGGTGAAAGCAATTCCTAGGGGGCACATAATGGAACCACAATAAATCAGAAGCCCAGGAGACTGAAAGGAAAAAGAAACACCCTCTTGTGTACACTGAACCAATTACTTGATAAACTGGAGCTGTAGCAGAGCTGTGAACTTTGTCAAACAAGGTGCACCACAAAGCTTGTGATTTCACCACTGCTTTTCAGTACATCGTGCTTCAATCAACTGAATAAAGGCTTAGATGATGCTGGTAGCAAAACCAGAGCCATGAAAACAGCAAGCCAGTATTGTGCCCGACTGAGCCAGCATGCAATGCAAACTTCCCAAAGAAACCAGGTGGCTCGGGGTGCTGTCATGAACAAATGTTCCACTGTAATTATGAGCTTCAGCACCTCTGATGGATGTTTCAGCAAGCTGGCTGCTACCAGCATTATGAAATGTATTTCTGCACAGACACAGGAGAACAAAAATAGTATTTTCATTTCTTGTTAGATGTCCATGGCCAGAATATTCCTGTCCAGATTAATAAAGTCATTATTAATTTAGGAAAACATGTCTCATATATCCCTTTATAACAATCTGCCTCTGTGGTGATAGCTAAGCAGCAGGACATCTTAGTGCTTCACCTGTGGCAGCCTGCCTAATATTAACCAAGACACAGGCATTCTTCAGACACCAGCTATAGTCATACAGTCAAAGCAGCTGGCAGTGTGCCTCTAGCTGTACTTAGAGGGACTTGGAAATGTATAATGCTGTATTAGTAAGTAAAGCCTCTAGTTAGACTAACTTAAAGTAGCTGTTAATCTTTGCTAATAAAAATCTGTGGTTATGATCTTAAGTCTTTTTCCTGTTTCTCAAACACTTCTGAATCTTTGGGTGCAATCCAACACCTATAGACTTACAAGCAAAGCTCTGACTAGAGAAGGCCATATCTGCTGACAGTCCTGTGCCAGTCCCAGAGGCTGCTCAACATGGGAGGAGTCAGAATTCAACAGAGGCTTCCCTGACTAGGCTAATACTCCATCATACTCACATGAGCCTCCTGCACATGCCACTAGCAGTGCAGTCAACAGTCACTGTGCATCAAACTCCGACATGACATGGAGTGTCTACAGTTTTTCTCCTCTACTGGTTGAAAATCACTGCCATTATAGCTCAAGTGCTCCTGCAGGTAGCTCTTTCCCTTCTAAACTAATTTTGAGGTTTCTGCACAACCAGAGCCTGGGGTTCTAGTTTTTACAGTGGCAGAAGTTGCTACTTGTGGGCTGAAAAAAGACTGACCAAATTTGTCATTTTTACTTTTCTGCTTATCCAGAGTGGAGATGAGCCTCCAAGCAAAATAATCTGCAGCCTCAGGGGACCTTCGGACTTGGCACTTGAGCTTCACTTTGTAAGCATCTCTTTTGCCAGCATGTCTAAGCTAAAAATGGCAAACCTGGACATGACAGCTGAGGAAAATGAGAGCAGGTTAGGAAAGCACTAATGACTGCGGTTCACTTTCAGACTCCCCCTATACCTGGGAGAACTGACTAATGAGTTTTGAGTAGTGTAACGTTAATGCATCTGTGCCTTTCTCCCTTCTGTAGCCCAGAGGCTGCCTTGCCCAGAAGCAGAGTGTGGTGAGGGCAGGCTCTGCAGGCGCTCTGCCACTCCTGTAGTTTCCCTTTCTTTGGGAAGTTGTCTGTGCAATTTGTTAAGTAAGTTTAAAACTGCTCAGCTCTGCAGAGAAAAGCAGAGAGGCTCCTCTGCTTTTCTCAGGAGGGCCAGCACGTGCTTGGAGATCTCCAGTATGGGGACATGTCATTATGCACAGGTACTGACTGCAGAGTGGCCCCTAGGGTGGGAGCAAGCTTCTTCAGTGTAAATATCGACAAGCCTCTGCATGAAACTTACTTTCATTAGTGTCATTGCTGTATCCTTATGTCATATGTAGAGAGACAGTGACAGGCAGGAAACCTGACTTAAAACTCTTCAGGAAGACACCACCTCCACTGGTGAGACAGGACCTCCGTTTCTGCCACGGAGCACTGTTGCAGGCTCTGTACTCCAGTCCTGAGGTAACATTTCAGCAGGCCAAAATAAGCCTATTTAATGAGGCCCGAGGGGCATTGTGCCTCTTGCCAGCTTCTCATTAGTAAACTGACTGCGCTACAAATAGGCAAAACCCATCAAGCTGTTACAGTCAGATACTGCTGCTGGGTCTGTTGCTGATTTACAAAGATCAGCTGTTCTGGGTTAAGCAATTGCATATGGGAACTTGTCGGGAACTTCCTTGAAGTAAGCCCTAAAGTAAGTTACATCTTTATGGGAAAATATTTAAAAATAAAACCATATGAAGGAGCATGCAGGAATTATGGCTCCAAGTAGAAAAAGCTCTGGTTTTATTTTGCTATAACTCATTGTCTGCATCTGGTAAAGAAAAAAGAGGAAGAAGCAACTTCACTAAAAGTGAAGTTACTACTTCAGGGGTGAAGAAAATGGTGGTTATTCCAAACTTAGCATCAAAGATTTTTGTTGATCTTGGAATTATTTATTCTTTTTTTTCAACTTCCCTATCTGGGCAGCAGAATTTAAGGGTATTTTTGCCTTCATTTCTGTTTCTTCAGTTGTGAGAAATTGTTGTGATAGGGCCAGGCAGTGAAAATAGCATATGCTGGAGTTGTCACCACTCTCCCATGTCCATGAGTATTTCAATATTGTTTTCATCTGTACTAGGCTAAAGTAGATCTTCTATGTGGGATGGTGACTCTAAAAAAGACAAGACTTACTTAGAAAAAAATGAGTTGGTTTTAGTGCAAGTGTAATTGTAAATTTGACCATATAAAAAATACTGCATGTATAGCTCTAGGAGGAGCTCCTTCATCAGTAAATTCCAGTGGCTGAGAAGGTATGATACAGAGCCCATAGTAGAGTCCATCATACATGAACTGTGTATGAAGGACATCATACAGTTTGATCTTACCCTGGTGCTAGAAGAGCACCAGGGTAAGAGTGTTTAGATAGGAAATGCAGTCGCAGTTTACAAGAGATTTGGCAGAGGCTTCTCAGGAATGATGGACTTATGGTCCACCGAAAATTGTTTAATTCATTGTCTAATTCATAAAATGGCTTCTGCTGGGCAGGCTCAGACTTTGCCTTCCTGCAGTCTGATTTGCTGGCTTTCACACCCCTAGGAAAAAGGACATATGTATCTGCTCACAACATCAAAAATTAATTTCTGGCCACTTTTAGCCTCTGTTCTATTTCAGTGTGTTTTGCCTCAGGATTTGGTTTGGAGTTGTTTTCACAGTCAACAAGGCTGAAGGAAAACATTTTGAGAAGTTGGCAGAAGCATGCTAAGAATTTAGCAGAAAGCTGAACACTGTATTTCCATAGCAGTGGATGAACCAAGATCTTTTTATAAGTAAGAGGAAATGAAGCTGATGTTTTGTGGGTTTTAAAAATAAGTTGCCCTATCTTCCACATATTACATGCAAACAAAGGGTCAAGACAGCTAAAATTATTCACATGCACAGTGACACACACAATTTAATTTTACAAATATCTGGATTTGATACATACCATACATTTGATATATTTTGATACATCGATAGCTAAATGGTATCTATGACCTCTTAAATTTTGTTTAATCTTAGTGGTCCTATTTTCCTACTTCTCTCTTCTAATTACTGCAGCCTTCACAGATCTGCAGAGCTGCCAGTGTGGAAGAAGGTGATGGTAGGACATAGGAGCAGATGGATGCAGAGGGTTCAGCTGCCTGGCTGGGATGCTCCCGGATTACCACATGTATTCTCAGCAGCCCCAGGAGACTCCTCCAGAATACAGAGTGCAAACCAATGCTGCCCCATTCTCATGTAAACACCATGGCTGCAAACAGTAGGCGATATGGCATAGCAGTGACAGGGCCTTTCCTGAAACAGGTGAATATTCCTTGATTTCACATCTTTAAGGATGAACATTTTAATTTCAATGATCATTGCATGCTACTTTTCCCTTTTTCTAAATTCAAGTTTTATTTTTGCTTTCCCTCTATCACAAAGCATCTCAGGTCTGATCTATGCCAGTTCTTTTAGTATTCTGGGTGGAGATTCCTTGTGCGAGCACATAGATTTCAGCCTTAGATGAACCATGGATATGGTAATTTTAATTTCTATAGCCACAGTTCATTAGTCAACCACAGTTTTGTCCCCATATTCTACTTTATTATCTTTATTAAAAATGTAAGCATATGTTACATTTCATTTTTTACTTAAAATTCTTTGAACTTTCTACCATCCTTACTGTATAACAGTTCTGTTTCATTCTTTTTTTCCTGCTTGTTCCTTCTATTTATTTGTCTAATGATTCTTTCAGAAATCATGTTTTAAACTGAATATGCAAATTCAACTTGACCATGTATTTTGGCAAACTTCATTTTATTAATTTGGTCTTTGTGCATTACAACTTGAATATTTTCCAGCCTGTCTCTATTTACCCGGGCTCTAATTTAAACAAGACTCATAAGTACAGCAGAGCCATTGTTCTGCATATATTTGTTGAAAATTTGCACTTACTTACTACACAGAAGCAGCTGAATATATTCTTCATTTTGAAAACAAAAATCAATGGGATATTAGCAGGAATGGGTAGCTGTAGAAAAGGCACATAGAAGCTAAATGCTTTTTAAATGCAATTGGTGGATACCGTTTCATTGACAT
The DNA here is from genome assembly GCA_025447955.1 of Psilopsiagon aurifrons. Lineage (NCBI taxonomy): Eukaryota > Metazoa > Chordata > Aves > Psittaciformes > Psittacidae > Psilopsiagon > Psilopsiagon aurifrons. The sequence continues at coordinate 16,703 of JAOEHY010017161.1, forward strand.
TCAGCATAAACAGAAGAAAATAAGGAAAAAATAATTTTCTTATCATCTTGATGGACAAGGACAAAGCTTTCAGAATGCAAATTTAAGGCTCTTTTGAACAGCGAAAGTATGTCCTCTCATTTCACTAAGGAGTTAAATTTCTAATTAATATTTTTGCAAGTGTTTTTTTGCAAGCCCTTTGAGAAAGATGACAAGAAATGCTGGCACTGCATTTCTAATAGAAATGGAGAGGTACAAGCTATATTATAAAAGTTGATATTTTTGCAAATTTTGTTTGAGAACTACTTGATAAAATTGTCTAAAGAATTTAGTCCTCTTGCTAAAAATAGCTTTTCTGGAGTTTTGCAAATACACAATAAAAGAGGGCAAGTTTTTCCCCCATGTGATTAATACTGGGCATAAAAATTAATTATTATTTTTTAAAAATAATCACAATAAATATTTTAAGCCTGACAGAATGGACTTAGCCAATGGACTCAGAATGGACTCATGCCAAAATCCTGTCAGCTGCAAAGTTATTACTCACTTTTAACATCTGCAAGAGGCTGAAGAGAAAGAGAGAGGAGAGGTTTGAGGTTTGTGAATTCACTGAGAAGTGAGACAGTTGAAAGCAGATACCAAAATTAGTCTCTTTTTAGTGAAAATACTGTTTACTGTCTCCGGTATTTGCTTACAGCTCCTGGATGTTGGCTAAGGACATGAATATTATCCTTGCATAACCCCTCAAGGATTATGCTGGGCCATACCAGTGTCCTCTGTCCAGCAGACAAAGGCATGTATTCAAAAGCTGGACCTTCCCTTAGGTGCCAGCAGTTACTAGAATAACTCCTTACAAAAGCAATTCTTCAGCAAAATGTCAGAGTTGTAAAGACTTATGCTCTTCTCACTGTACCTGAGATGACTGCCTGCTTCTTACTAAAATACACAGCAAAGAAATGATTTTACATAGTATTATTTGTTTTGTATTTTCTCGAAATGTTCACGAACACACCTGACATTCTCAAAACAAATCTGTTATTTATAGCTCTGATGATCTGCTGTGGTAGGTACTAAAATATAAAAGAAAAAGCTTTAGAAACAAGGTTTCTAAGAAAAGGCCAGTAGAAAAGTCATCAACCGAGTTCTAGCTCAAGGCATCTGAACAAAGTATGTAACAAAATAAGGTACAGAGAGGGTGTTATGAAACTGTGAAATTCTTATTAAAACAGAGAAAAAGGGCCGTGATTTTTCTTTGTGTTCGTAGACTTTCCCTTCGTGTTTCCATACCCCAAGTCCCAACATCCTGTTATTTCTTACACTATACCTGAAGCAAAGGTACAGTCATCTTGTCTGAGGTCTCTGAATATCACTCTAGTCTTCTCTCCTAGGCTTCAGTACCAATGCTGACATTCACTTTCTGCGAGCCTGAGTAAGTGATCTAAATGTATCAAAGTATAGCAAACTATAAACTGATGAATATTATCTTTATTGTAATCACACAGAGCTTTTCACACTTCCAGTTTCATGCGAAATATGATACAGAAATACTGTTCTATTTATACCAAAGACATAAGGACTCTTCTGCTCTTTTACTTAATATCGCATTAGTAACTTTTCTGGTCTACACAGTAAAAAGCAGCTAATAACATATATTTTACTGTCAGCTTTTTCACTTATAAGTGAGTCTTCTACAGCTTCACTTCAGGAGTGTTCTGGGTTCAGCAGCAGCAGTCATTTTTCTCCTTCTTAGTAGCTGGTGCAGCGCTGTGGTTTTGACTTTTGGACTGGGAGCAGTGCTGATAACACCACTGTTTTTAGTTACTGCTCAAATGTTTAGTCTGAATAAAGGCTTTCTGAGTCTCATGCTCTTCCAGAGAGGAGGGGAAGCCAGGAAGAAGCAGAGACAGGGCACCTGACCCAAACTAACCAAAGAGGCATTCCATGCCACAGCACATCATGCCCAGTATATAAAAACCGGGGGCAGTTAACTAGAAGGGTTAGCTCACGACTCGGTCGTTGGGTGATGAGCAATTGTATTCTCTTCTCTTGTTATTTCCCTTATAATTATTATTGGTGGTAGCAGCAGTGATTTGTGTTATACCTTAGTTACTGGGCTGTTCTTGTCTCAACTCGTGGGAGTTACATTCTTTAAACTCTCCTCCCCATCCCTCCAGGAGCAGTGGGGAGGAAGGGAAGGAGAGACTACAGAGACTGTGTGGTTTTTCTGAGTTACAGCTGGGCTTGAACCACGACAAAAAGTCATATTCAATTTTTGTTATTTGAAGTTGTCTGGCCTGCCAAATTTTTTTCTTCTTACTTAGCTGCTTGCCTCTTGTCTGCTGACCTGTTCTTCAACATGTATTTTTTTCTGCACCATTGAGTGCACTGGACTGGAGCCAGTGCATCAGCTTTTACACAAATGTCTTTATTCCCTCCTAGCCCTTTCCTGGTTTTGGCATTAGCACATAGTGTTGCTGCTCTGAAAGTTATGAAAGGTTAATCATATATGACAATACTGGTATGAAGCAGAAATGTTAACTAGCCTATTGCCTGCTTATGCATACACTATATATAACATTTTTACGTAACAGTTTTGTTTTACTAATGCCTATTCAGCATTACAGAGAGAGTGGAGAGAAAATCCTTTACCGAGCTGTAGATTTCTTATGACAAATTTTAGGCTATGCTATACAAAGAGGTGCTGGAGGACAAACAGAAATTAAGTAGAGTCTTTTGGCATGAAATTCTCAGGTCAACCTGCCTTTGGTGAGGTTTGGTGACAGTTTTATATCCTCTTTAGGAAATCTCTGAGTACATGGAAATACCAAATAATAGCAGCAGCAATAAATAGCCTATTAATTGATTGGAAAATAGTGTTTTTTTCAATTATTTTCAAGTAGATAACACAGTAAAATTATCATTATTTTGTGATGTTTTAATTTTGATATAACTTTTGCACTGAAAGAATTCCTTTCTACACAGTGACATTATAAAAAGCAGCAGAATATCTACACTACTTATATTTCCTTGGCTATTGTTTTGATTTACTCCCTCCACTGTTAAAGTTGCCAATCAGATACGTATAATAACACCTTCTAGGTTTAGCTAGGGCAGAAATGCAAACATTTCACAATGAGCCTGAAGGAGATTTCAGATTGTTACCAAGTAGATTAAACTTTTCTGCCAAAGGTCAGTAATTCTTTGTCACAGCTCTTATCTCCATTTCTGCCTTGTTCGCTGTTTCTTTAAGAGAAGCTCTTTTCTTTCTTAGAATATTTTCCTGGTTCTTCTGTTTTCTCTAGTTAATGATTATCATGCTGTTCTTCAGCAGGTTTATGTATCCATTAAAACACTGTAGAAAGACTTTGACTTTCTTACTATATTTGTTCAAATATTTAAACAAGCAGACTGAATTTGTTTGAATCGTAATGTTACTGAAACGGCTAAAAATATATTCTTTTCAAAATTCTATGAGACCTGTTTGTCTCACTACTTTGTTCAGATCTTAAACATTTAGACTAGTGCTATATGAATTCATTCTTTCTTCATGTTTTGGGAATTTTATAATCTTACAGTATGCTAAGCTGTCCCTGAAGTAGGCTGACAAGAAGACTGGAATGGCTAAATGACTTAGTAAATACATTACAGAGATCAAAATCCATCCAGAGGCTTGAGGGGTGGGCCCATGTGAACCTCATGAAGTTCAACAAGGCCAAGTGCAAGGTCCTGCACCTGGGTTGGGGCAAACCCAAGCACAAATACAGGCTGGGTAGAGATTGGATTGAGAGCAACTCTGAGGAGGATTTAGAGGTTTTGGTTGATGGGAAGCTCAACATGAGCTGGCAGTGTGTACCTGCATCCTAGAAAGCCAACTGTGTGCTGGGAAGCCTCAAAAGGAGCATGACCAGCATGTCAAGTGAGGTGATTCTTCCCCTATACTTCACTCTCATGAGACTCCACTTGGAGTCCTGCATTCAGCTCTGGGTACCGCGAAGATGCTTGATGGCTGAAGCACCTCTTCTATGAAGACAGACTGAGGAAGCTGGGCTTGTTAAGCCTGGAGAAGAGAAGGCTCCAGGGAGACCTTAGAACAGTCTTCCAATACATAAAGGGGGCCTACAAGAAAGCTGAAGTACTTTTTACAAGGGTATGTAGGGATAGGGCAAGGAGCAATGGGTTTAAACTGAGAAAGGGTTGATTTAGATTAGATACTAGGAGGAAATTCTTTACTGTGAGGGTGGCAAGACAGACTGCCTAGAGAAGTGGATGGGGCTTGGAGCAACCTGGTCTGGTGGAAGGTGTCCCTGCCCATGGCAGAGGGGTTGGAACTGGATGATCTTAAGGTTCCTTCAAACCCCAACCATTCTATGATTCTATTAAAACAAGAAAGCAGTATTAAACAACCAAATGAGACTATGCTTTAGACTTAGTCTCTGTACATTACGCTTAGAAATAAATGCTTCTTTGGCTTTTGAGATTCAATATACTCAATATATTGGGAGATGCTTGCTGTATTAGGTCCTACATCTGGATGGATGTATCTACTCTTGTACCCACTTTAGAAAGCTGCTACTTCCATATTATGGCTTTGATACTTACTTATTTTTTAAACAAGTTGTTTAGGCACTGAAATATGGGAAGATGAATGCTTAGCTATTTAAATATATTGCCAGTGTTTCTTCTTAAAGCAGTTGGCAAGACACTTTCCTTTAACATACTTTATGGTCTAAAGAGTTGTCCCATGCATTTAGTTTTAACAGCTTTTCATACTAGTGTCTCAAAAGAGAGTGAAGTATATTTTTAAAGTAAGTATATTTTTATTAGACTTCAGCTTAACTGTAGTCCCTTGTGGTGTTTACACACGTATAGCACCAACAGTGTATTTTTTTTCAGTACTTGAAAAAGTAGGGTTGAAAATGGTATAGTCACTGTCAGCCTGTAAACACTGTCAGTGTCATATGAATAGGATTACATGGAATAATGCTGAAGAAGATGTGACTTGGCATGCTGAAGCTAGGATAGAGTAGTAGCCTATGGAGTGGTTCTGAGTGATGTAGGGACTATGTATTTTCTTCTACTCCTTCCTTTCAATCAACATGCTGTCACTTAGAAAGACCAGGATTTGCCTTCAAATGAAAATATTGTGGCTCTGTTTTCCTTACAGAGAATATGTTTCTCATTTATTTAAAAATATGAGTCATGGCACACTGTCTCACTCAGCTCACCATCTGCTAACCCACTATGGAGTTACTACAACTCACAAGTTACAGATGATGTGCCAACATTTTAATGTTTCAGCAAAAATGTGTATACTATTACGCTTGTCAATGATACTGTACCCATGCATGGGAGGTTACTGTTCACTGTTAGACAATTATTTTCTCTCTGTCCAACAGTCCTTTAGGAGAACAGGGACCAGGGTATATAATCTCTGTTTTCCAAGGCCTTGTTATGGGTTGGGCTACCTCAAATCTGAAGCGGGGAAGGGGAACCAAAATGAAACCTTGCCAATCAGGGAATATTCTGTCCGTCTGCAAATTAGTCCCACTTCTTTTAACACATGATCAGTTTTGAATAGCTTTTTAGAAATCTGAAAACTATGTTTTTTTATTATAAAACTCAAATGACCAAGATTTTATATAGCCTTTTTTTTCCTAATTTTGCTATTTTTTAATTAGGTGACAGTGGAAATTTTTGTCTTTCCCAGGCACCTTTCTGGGGGAGCATCTTTCCTCCCCCTTCATTTTGTCCAGTCTATAAGAACTTTAAAAGGATGGAAGAGGTTGTACAGGGCCTTGAGCAACCTGATCTAGTAGAAGGTGCCCCTGCCCATGGCAGGCTGGTTGGAACTAGGTGATCTTAAGGTCCTTCCCACCCCCAATCATTCTGTGATTCTATGAGACTGACAGCCTCCTATTTCATGGCCATGGCTTTGCCCCAAGGAGTTTCTAATGTCACCTGGAACCCTTTGACCTTAAGACATAATATTAGCTGTGGCATTTCTCTGTAATAGAAGCAATTAGCTGACCTTGAGTGTGAATTCTAGTTAGAGAGAGAATCCCCAGAAGACATATATACCTGCTGTAATATTGTGTGTCAAATATTTCTGTTTAGATTCTTGTGGCACATTTAACTGTCTGAGGATTATTCACAAGAAATAATAAGCACATTTCTCCATATTTGAGTTAAATGGTTCTAACTTTGAGAATTAAACTTTTTGGAAGAAATTAGAACTGAATTTTAATTTACTTCAAACATGATATTTAAGAACAAGTATTAGAGCAAGCGCTGAGTATGTGAGCAGCGCTGAGATCTGTGCAATGAATCAAAGCTTCCTCTGTGACACTCATTTGCCCCTTTTACTGAATTCACAACTCTAAGATACTCTGCAATATAAAGCCTGGGATAGTAAAAGACTACAGTTTGTAAAAGACTCATGCACAGTGAGAGAGACTGACTTAAAGCACTTCGAAGCAACACTATGATGGACTACAAAGCTAGGACACTACAATAGATTGTAGTGATAGGAAGGGGTGAGAGCTTGCTGCAGCAAAAAGGGGAAATGATAGGCAAAATAATATCAAGTGAACAGTGCAGGGTGTAAAACTTCATCATCCAATACATCACTCACTTTATGGTGTGCAACATTAATATTTATTGATTGTACTCCCTGCCTAACTCGCTTTCAAAATATTTTGCAAGTTTTGCAAGTTTGCTTGTTACTAGTATGTGTGTTACAGAACACTCCAGAGGAGGGAGGGTTTAATGGCATGAAAGGACTGCTTAATGAAAAAACCAAACCCACTCTTTCACTTTTCCCTTAAGGAGGACAAGGAGGTGAGTAAGAATTAATGGGATGGGAAAGATTTTGCTAAAGCTTTTTTGAAATTCTCTATAATAACAAAGTCTTCAGTGAAATTAGTCTCAGAGACAAAGAGCTGGGACAGTTGCTACCTCCTCTCAGGATGATAACATTTCAAAGCAGCACACTCTCCCAAAGCCTTTCAATTCTTTACTAGTAATTGCACACCCAGTCATTGCTATCGTAAAAGCTGTTGTTTAAATCTAGGCATTCTTTCAATAAAGTAGTCTCTGCTTTTGTCAAGTAACAAAAATAACTGTAAGTCCAATATGTAAGTGAAGAATGAGGGAGGAATGCATTAGGCATTTTCCTGGGCTTCAGCAGCCTTGGCTGCTGGCTCCAGCACTGCCATGATCACTGCACGCTGCCTTTGGGTGGGCTGAAATTCTGTGAATAACAGTGACAACTTTCACAAGGGATAATAAGGGTGACTCTTGATCTTTCTTTGTGAGAATATTTTCATGAAGGTATTCTACACCAGTGTATCTTGGTAAAATTTAGTATGAGTAACACTACTGCTAACATACCAGTACTGCAGTTACCCATGTAATGGAGGCTCAGGGATCTGGATTTGCTGTCTAATTGGTCTTCATTATCTCTCCTTCATTAATTCTCAGGGAAATAAATCAGCCCGACAGGGTCAGAAACCACAGATGTCTGCTCTGCTTTGCCCCTCATGTCCTTTGCCAAGAAATCACATGTATGCCTTGTCTCAGTTTATTTACACTCTCTCGGTCAGAAGCAGCCCTGGCTTGCTAGGCTTCATAGCAGGGAAAATGAAACATGCAAAGCGAGTCTGTTTCCTGACAGGACCCCCATAGACAGCTACAGTTTAAAAGACTGGGAAGGCTATTACACAGGATCATTAGAAATATTCTGTTAACTAAAGACATTACTTTGTGACCTATGACCTATCCTGTTTGAAAAAGAGCCCATTTGAGATACAAAGACAAGTAATAAGGGACATTAAGAAACACACTAAATGCAAAGATATATCTCATGGTTTTGTTAATGTCACTATTGAAATACTAAAGAATGCTCAGTTTTTCCCGAGTAGTTACTCGGGAAGCTTTACACAAGACTCATCACTTTCAGTATGTGCTATGAAATCAATGAGCTGCAGGTGCTTTAACAGGGTGTACTACTTGAGCAAGTGAGGGAAGGTTTACCTTATTTTGGCCAGTTTGGGAGTGGGATAATGGGTTTCCAGAGAGTAGGCAGCCTGTTCCTTAGTCCTTCTCTAACAAAATGAACTAGTTCAGGTTGTCCTATTGAATTTAACACGTTTCTGTTACAAACACCTGATAACATTAATGAAAGTGATTTAAAACCAGGTTACTCCAAACCAAGAATTGTAATTGTAACCAAGTTCTGTAATGGAGCAAAGGACTGAAACAAACAAGCCCAGAAATATTTAGGTCCCTGCAAATGCTTGCACATTTCTTCTGCTTTGAGCATGGTTCTGTAAACTGGTAAATATGAACTGCTCTGCTGCCTTTCCACCTGGGAAGCTTGCAGCCTGTAGTATCTTTAAGCCAGTGATCTTAAACAAAGCTTGGGAAGATTTCCAGATGAACTGGACCGAGGCCAAGGATATTTTTTAATTAAACAAGCTTAAATAGTTAATGGCCAGGTATAATTCTTTGAAGTCTGACTGTAGATTATCACAAGATGAAGCAACCACTAAGATACCCATGCTAGCTAATGAAATAAATTAGTAAAAATACCATAGAGTCTCAATCACTATTATATCTGCTTAATGACTGGTACTTGTCTCCAGGGGAAATTGCTCAGTGGGCATGTCGAGATCTAGAGAGAAAAGTGAGACCTAAGGAAGATGTGAACAGTAACAACTAAGGTGGACTTCATATCAAGTAAAGAAGAACTACTAATAACTATAACAGTTTACAGTTTTGAGATATTTAGACATTTATAAAAGGCTGAAACTTCAATAATTTCAAAATTGTAAGTTTTTTTTTAAATAGCTTTTTGATGATAGCTTTTCTTAACAAACAAAAGGAAAGAAGAATTTTAAAGATGTAGAGTAACAGCCAGAGAAGATGGAACACCATATCTAGAGAATGAGAAACTAGAAGTTGGATGTAAAGGAAAACAAAAGGTAAGAAATTGGGATTTGATAGTCATTTATGTTCAGCTTGTCTGTGATAATTTCAGTGAAAAATCCCAGGAACAGTTCATCAGACTAATACGAATCCTGATTTGACTGCTTCCTTTTTCAGAGCTGCTGTGTCACCTGTTTCATTAAACTACCCTTCTGCTGGTTATACAGCAAATATTGCGTCCTCTAAAACCCTATAAGGTTTGTGGAGTAGTGGAAGCTTCTTCCAGATACCATAAACTTCTTTTTGAAAACATACAATTCATGAAACATTAAATGCTTGGTGGGAGAAGGAGTGTGTCTGTAACACAAGTTGGGAGTCTATGCAGGCCTGGGTTGGACCAGACATGCCGTTAAAGAACATGAAAAAAAGTGCGTTTGGGGCTACCAGTACCTAATATACCTAATAAGTGTGGCATCATTTGGTATTCCACTGAAATAGAAGTTCATGGGAGCAGTTTTCAAGTTTGATATTCAGTAAAAACTCACTGAATGGTTCAGGTTTCAGACAGAAATTTATTGAGATCATGTTACTCAATTCAATCTCTGATCAGTCCCTTGAAATCCAATTTGCAGAAGGGAATGAGCCTGAAAAAATATGATTTGTGCATAAATGCCTGATTTGAAATCCATGGTGTTTGAAGGCAGTCTTCATTCTCACTGTGAGGTAATTCTGGAAATCATACTACTTTTTTAAATAACTGTTCTTGTTTGCTCTAGGTTTTCAAAACTTCCCACAAAGTAAAAGAGACATCAAAAGGGCTAAAAGAGTAAAGAACCTAATCATTAAGCTAAAACTATGGCAGATTTCTCCCAAACCAAAGAAGTGTTTGTTGTGAAAGGTTCATAATGTTTAAAGGTTTAAAATAAATCTAAAATCATATATTTATGTCCTTGCAAACAGCTGCAAAACTTCTGTCTGAAGCCTAATTTACTAAAATAGGAAATCTGGACTGCAGCACCCCAGCTCTGCTGTACTAGCTGACATTTAAACCTATGTATATTTAATCAACACACTTAAATTGAAAAACAATGGCTCCACTAAATGATATAATTTGGTCAGGAAGCGTATGTTCTAGATTCGAAACCAGAATTAACTACCTGCTCCCATATTTACTGATAGTATCTGTGTCCTCTTTTAGTAACATCTGGAAGCATATTAAGTGGAAATGAGGACTGGCTGTCTTACCAAAGTCATGTTCACCATGTCCATACAACGTTAACTTTAAGGCTCAAAGTGTAAATATAAGGCTCCAAAATGGTAATATTGTAATTTAGTAGATTTATATTAATTATATTAATTGTATTATGATATGGTATGATATTATATGATACTATATGATATTGTATGATATGATATGATATTATATTAATTGTATTATGTTCATTTATTTTCCTGGGGTGACAGCTAGACTTGATAATATTAATTCCAACCTAGTTGATTCTGTGATGAAACTATGATTAAAATAGTAGATTAGTGTTCCAAAGTCCTCATTTTGATATAAGCCAAAATGATATTTGATATGGTCGGTTTAATCTAATTGCATGCAGTTTAGCATTTGGATTCAGACTTTTTACCCTTACACACAGATGTCTTTATTTTAAGGTCAGAGAATAGACTCCCTGTGACTTTCTTCCAGGAGTAGTTAATGCTAAAGTCATAAAACTAAGTGAGTGTTGCAGCAGAACACACGTAAAGGTACATCCCAGTATGGTTTACTTTTGCAGAAGAAACAAAACATTTACAGTCAAAGTCAGCCACACAATATTTTTTCAAAACTATGTTAAATGTGCTTTATACGTTCACAAAAAAAGAACAAATGTCAAAATTACTTAAAAGCAGTCTGTGTGATTTCTAAGACATAAATGAGATCAGATGAGTAAGTACTTTGGAGAAAAACTGTGAAACCTTCTAAGTTGAAACAGAAGAGCAACTCTGTGCCAGTCTGAAATTTGACATGTATTTCTATGGAGATATTTCTTTGATACATATAACAGCCATTTTTGACACCTTATTTAAAAGATTGCACTCTGTATGAAACAATTCTGTATTAAGTGGAAAATAGTTTAAAATGTACCCTTGACTTTCCTGTTGGAGCAATGATTTCAGCAGATGGCTGAAATCTTGTCATATGTTCCTGTGATTTCCATAACCCAAAGGCAGCTGAGGAACCATGCCACAGTTCAACATCCTTTGAAGTCAATATGAATCCTTCCACTGACTTCATCAGATTTGGGATTAGAAACCAAAATTTCATTCTAATGTGAACTATACTGCATATCTCATTGGTTTTAGATCCACCCATGAATTGATTCCCCCCTTTC